>BMAU01020294.1:1057500-1216529 GCA_019973935.1 Trichonephila clavipes | reverse complement strand
TATCTTTCTAACTCTGGAAATCCTGCTCGTGAATGTCTGAGCAGAGACGGCAAAGATTAGAAAATGAACACTTACAACGCTCAATCCAAGCAAGCATTATTTCAAGGAAGAATTCGAAAGAAAGAAATCATTTACATTGTTTCCAGAATTAGTAGAGTGTTTAAATGCAGAGGAGCTTCAGGACATATGGACTGTCATTTTTAAAAAGGATCTAGTAGTAATTATGATGCTAGACACAATAATATCTCCTATTATTAAAGCATCAGTGATTATAAATAAAGACACATTTAACAATTCACATAGGAGTCAAACAAAAAGATATATATAGATCAACTTGGTAAGTACAAATTTCCTGTAAAGTTAATAATAATACTATTGTTGTAAATGAAACATTACACGAACTGGCTCTCAGAATAGGAAATGAAAAGCTCCATTATTTTCCTACAGCATTTGGTTTTATTGTTAATCTTTTAGAAAGTATGTTTTCAGATTTATATAGATGATGATAAAAAATTGCACTCCATTTCTTAATTGACCAACTCAATTTTTAGCAAGTAACAAGTTTTCTTTTAGATATTCCTCTGAAATGATGAGTTTTTTTTATATTACAATCCATATCACCTCATGCCTATAAATTTTTAAGAAATTCAGGATATCTCAATATTCCCCATCCCAGAACTTTACGCAAAATTTGTACATCTTTAAAAACTAACCCTAAACAGAACAATCAAATGAAAACTTTCTAGCATACATGAAAAAAAAGTAAATATCCTAAAATCTGTTGACAAAACTGTCATACTGATGCTTGACGAAATCCATTTAAAGCCATATTTAGATTTTAAAGGGGGTAATATTCTAGGGATGGCATATAACAGTGAACAAGCTGCTACTTTAGCATATGTGTTTATGATTCAAAGTCTTCTTCCTCCTCTTAAAGAAGTAGTTCATATAATGCCAGTGAAAAAATTCGATGGAGAAAAATTAATTGGTGTTGTTAAAAAAAACTAACGTAGAGCTTGATGGTATATGATTCAAAGTTATAGATGTAGTTTCTGACGATAATTCTATAAATCAAAAAGCAATGTCAAACTTTTTTGTTCCTCCCAAATTGATCATTGTACATCCACATCCTTCTGATTCTTTCAATCCTTTATTTTTTGTTATTGATTCAGTGCACATTTTTAAATGCATTCGTAACAATTGGATTAATCAAAAAATGCAGGTCAATGTTTTTATTTTCCAGATTTTGAAGATCATAATAAGTTTCCATTATTAGAAGGAATTTCTCTACACTTAAACAACTATATGACATAGAAAGTAATAATTTAGTAAAGTTTCCTTATGGTTTAACTTTGAAGGCTCTTTATGTCCTACAAATCTTGAAAAACAAAATGTGAAACTTGTGCTTAAGATATTTAATAATTTTGTTATTCAGGGGCTTCAACTATTAGGAGAGTAACATAAACTAATTAGTTATGAAACAATATCAATTTTTATTTCTTTAATTTGTACATGGTGGAAAATTGTTAATGTTAAAACACCTTTAAAGGGACAATATTTGCTTGATCCTTATCAGCAACCTACTACTTTATCTCCAGACAACCAAACATGTGAATTCTTGCATAAAATTTTGTCGTGGTTAGACTCGTGGAAGGGAAAAAATTGTACTTCTGGCACCCTTACTAAAGAAACACATCTTGCTTTTATTCATACCACATACGCTTTACTTGAAATGTCAAAATATTGCATTAATGAATTAAAATTTCAGTATTTTCTTCCCGGAAAAATTCAAACAGATGCGTTAGAAAGTCGTTTTGGGAAATATAGAACACTTTCAGGTTCTTGATATTTAATACCAATTCGACAGCTTTATGAAGTAGAAACTAAACTAAGAATGCAAAATTTTTTACCTCTAACTTTGGTTTCAAACACATATGGCCAGAGCTTAACTTAAAAGATATTCATTTGGAAGATTCGTGTAATGAAAATCCCTTTAGAGTCATTAGTATTGCATAATTTTAATATTACACTATCTGAAAAAGATTTTCGTGATGCTCAGCTGTATCTACCTATTTTAACATATTTAGCTGGTGTTTGTGCTAGAGCAGCACTTAAAAAATTAAAATTCTACTTTTGTTCCAAATCACTTGCTCTTAATAAATATTTTGAACTAAATTCTAACTATGATTTAATACGTAACTTAGACAGGGAAAGTTTATTGTGCCCTTCTCCAGATGTTGTTACAGCAGTGCTCTACAACTATATATTAGTTCAGAAACTTCTTTCTAATGATTATGAAAATATGTTTCTTAAACAAAATAATCAACGTCAAATTGCTTCAGAAATATCGATTAGCTTGATAAATTCAAATGAATTTTTTTTAATATGATGAACATTGTAACAATGATCATTCTTATGTGCTAGTTTTAAAGCATATTATCCTCACTTCTACAAATGCATTATTAAATAACTACTGTAAGGAAAAAAATTATATTAAAAAAGTTGAAACGAAGAAAAGAAAAATACATACTTTATTAGCTAAATAAAGTACATTATTTTTATGTATGTAGGTTCATTATTTTTCTCTCTATATATATTTATTTTTAGGTGTACATCTGTGCTTTTATACATGTATGATTTATTTAAAAATATTTTTAACTTATTTTATGATAACTTGCCATATTGTTATTTGTAGGAATTTTATTTTTGGTGTTTTTTAATGCTTGTTATTGCAAAGAGTGTGTGTGTAAATTTTTATTTATTACTCTTCATGGTACTAATGAAGTTTTACGACATATTTAATTCCCAGTTGTAACAACGTTTAACTGAATAAGTACTTTTGGGAGAAAAAGTACCAAAGATTTAAAGAAAGAAAAGTAACCGTGACAACAGCTAAATAAATTGTGTAATCTATTTTTATGTATGTATTTATTTTTCTGTATATATCTATAATTTTCTAGTATAGATTTTTCTCTAAAATATGTTTGAAATTTATTTAATATTTCTTAATGTTGTGATTGTATTTGATACCAATAAAGTTACTGTTTATAAATTTGTGTGTCCTGTTTTTCTCTTTTGATTTGCTCGAAAAAAATACCTACTTTATTAACTAAATGAATTACATTTTTATGCATGGGCGTATTATAACTTATTTTACGATAACTTGTTATATTGTTATTTATAGGAACTTTATTTTTTGGTAATTTTTAATGCTGCTTTTGCAAAGAGTGAATTTTTGTTTATTACTGTGCATGATACCAATAGTTTTAAAATATTTAATCTACATTTGTAACAATGCATAATTGAATAACTATTGTTGGAGAGAAAATATAGAAACATTTTAAGCAATGCAAAGTAACTGACAAACAGCTAAATAAACTGCAATCTGTTTCCGTGTATATATTTAATTTCATGTATGTATCTGTATTCATATATGTATGGATTTAACAAAAAAATTTTTTTTGTCAAATTAGTTAATGGTAATTTTTCATGCTGTTATTGCAGACACCAAGCTTTCGTTTATTAATTTGATACCAATTAAGTTTTAAAACATATTTAATCTACATTAGTAACATTGAATTACTACTTTTGGGGGGAAAAGTACTAAAAATTTAAGGAAAGAAAAGTAACTGACAAACAGCTAAATAAACTGTGTAATCTATTTTTATGGATGTATTTATTTTCCTGTAATTATATAGGTATTCTATAATTATATAGGTATAATTTATCTACAAATATATTTGAAATTTATTTAATAATACTTTGTATTGTATTTGTGTGATACCAATAAAGTTACTGTTTTTAAATTTGTATGTCGTTTTTTGTTTTGAAAACTATTTCTAATTTTATTTCCCTCTTTATAACTATTCTGAAAAAAAATAAGAAAATAAATTTTAAAGCTAAGAAATAAGCATAGTTTTGTAAAAAAAAATACGTATTCGAATACAAAAGGTTCTTACAATTTACTACAATGTATTAAATGTGTTTATAAATGTTCATCGCAATGTGTTCGTAGTAAATATACATCGATAATCATATACTTGCAATTATTATTTAAATAGGTAAACTAATATGTTAACCCTTATGGGGTATAGGTAAACCCTTATGTTTTATGTACATGAAACACAATTTAATGATTAATTTACTAAGTTTTTAAATGTCTTGTAAGTATATTTGTTTTAATAACAAAAAATAGTTTTAAAAAATGGATCAGAGAAGCTCCGTAGAGGATGGACTATCTCTCCCTACTAGTAGTGACGTCACAAACCAGTCGCCAGGCCTTCTATCATCTAGGAGGTATTGCTTTAACACGGTGAGGCAGTTCACTTTATTCAGGTAAAAAGTGTTCTTAGTAGAATTTTGTTTTTAAGAGCCAGCATGATTCAATAGCAAATTGAATACAGTCATCAGTTGTTAGTCTTGTACTATTATCAGGTTTGTCATCTGCATACATTGCGAATATGCTCTGTTTATTCAATACATGTTTTTTCATCGGAGTTAAAGTCCTACCAATCGATGAAGTCATATTCTTAATCAGTCATTTATTTCTTAAATCGAGAACAAATAACAATTCTTTTCTATTTTTAAGCTTATGTTAATTATTTGGTTGTAGAGGGTGAGGTTCATCTGTGGCACTGGAGCACAAACCTGAAAACTTCTTGGTTGCAGTCCGGTACCATAATCTCGGCATCCAACGCATGGTGTGTAATGTTTCCTGTCCAAATTCAGTGCTATTATAACCCATACAACGCCCTGCATTTTGTACTAATTTTAATAAGTGCGTTTAATTCAAACTTTATGCCTGTTCTGACCCAGTCGACGCCCTGCACATCCCTCTAAATACGAAAAGTTTAACAAAAACAGCCCTGCATATATACAAATAATAATTGTATTATATACATACATATATATTGAAAAATGTCTTAGAGCGCTAGATGGCCAACGACGGACCGTAATCAAATCGTTTATTTTTCAAACTATATTGGCACTTGTAGCATTGGAGTGCAACTATATCTGTAGCTGGGGTTTATCGTTGGAGCTCTTAGCCCGTCAGGGCTTTTATCTCTTATCTTAAAATGGTGAAGAGATAGCATGACATTGAGTTACTTGCCCATGTTTATAAGAGTTTGATGATTGAGAAATACTTAAAAGTTAATTAAATATGTTAAATAATTTAGATTACAGAAGAACAACTATATTTAAATGCCTTTAAATTTAGTGAAAGAAAAATCTTTTTTCAAAGCTAGAGAAAAATTAAAACTTCTAACAAGGAGAGGGCACAACTAAGGAAATTCATATGGTGTGGAGACTTGGTGTAATAGTAGTACTCCTTTAGGGTGTTCAACCCTCAATGTAATTCCACCGAATGGCTAGTCAATTCGGAGAAAAAAACCTTAGAAATTCATGCTTAGCTTTTATACAATTAATTTTCAATTTCCTCCAACGATTTCGTAGCTTGGTTGATATGTCGTTTGCATACTATGCTCAAGGTCTGGGTTCGATTCATCGGTCAATTTTATTTTCTTCATTTCATTTAATTATTTTTAAAATTAAATAAACTTATTTATAAAAGGTTTATTAAATATTAAATGATATTTTATGTAATTGTATTTTATAAAGTAAAAACAATTAAATGAATTTATTATTTAAATAATTTAAAATTATTATTAACAAAAATATTTAAAATAATTATTAATAAAAATATTTAAAATAACTATTAATTAAATTATTAATAACTAAAAATATTTTTAAAATAATTATTGATTAAAATTATTTAAAATAATTATTGATTAAAATTGTTTAAAATAATTATATTAATTAAAATTATTTAAAAAAATTAATAATTAAAATAATTAATAATTAAAATAATTAATAATTAAAATAATTAATAATTAAAATAATTAATAATTAAAATTAATAATAAAATTATTATTAATAAAATTATTATTATTAAAATTATTATTAATAAAAATTATTATTACTAAGAATTATTATTAAAAAATATTATTATTAAAATTATTAATTTATTTTTTAAAATTATTAATTTATTTTTTAAAATTAGTAATTTATTATTGAAAGTAATAACTTATTTTTAAATTAGTAATTTATTATTGAAAGTAATAACTTATTTTTAAATTATTAATTTATTATTGAAATTATTATTCATTTATTATTAAAATTATTATTAATTTATTATTAAATTAATTATTTATTTATTATTAAATTAATTATTTATTATTGAAACAATTATTAATTTCTTAAAAATTATTTAAATAAACTTTTTAAAATTATTTAAATTTATCTAAAAAGGACTTATTATATGTTTTATAAAATTATAAAATAATTAAATGAATAATATATATAAAAAAAGACATATTTTTTAATATATTAATTATAAAATAATTAATTTAATAATAATATACTTTATACATTATTTTATATTATATATAATATTTCATTTATAGAGTATATTTTATTTCACATTATAAAACTATTTGTAACTCATTTTTATGTATAATATCATTTAATATTTATTATATATTTTATTATAAATATTATTTATTAATATAAAAATATATTTATATAAAATTTAATATAAATATTTATATAGTACAGTAGTTATAGTTGCAGTATTTTTTTACTTTATAAAATGCAAAATAATTACATAAAATATCATTTAATATTTAACAAACCTTTCATAAATAAGTTTATTTAATTTTAAAAATAATTAAATGGAATGAAAAAAAATGACAGATGAATCGAACCCAGACTTTACACATAGTATACAGACGATATATCATCCAAGCTACGAAATCATTGGAGGAAATTGAAATTTATTTGTATAAAAGCTTACCATGAATTTCGAAGACTTTTTTCTTCGAATTGACTGACCATTCGGCGGAATTACATTGAGGGTTGAACACCCTAAGGGAGTACTACTATTATACTAAGTCTCGACTTGACCCCAAATGAATTTCCTAAGTCGTGCCCTCTCTCTTGTAAGATAAGAAAGTTATAATTTACTTGAAGTTCCCTCGGCCAATGAGAGCCTCGGGAAGATAAATTCCCCTCTCTCGTTATATTCCATCTAAGAACTAAAAACAAGCTACGTTCGAACAAAGGTTTTGCACAATGGCAAGAGAGGAGAGCGACATTACATAGATAGCGAATAATTTGCGGATGTAACACACACACACACACACATATATATATATATATATATATATATATATATATATATATATATATATATACCGTATTTATTCGAATCTAAGCAGCCATCAATTCTAAGCCGCACCCAAAATTCTCAATACGTTTTTGATAAAAAAAAAATAGAAAGAATAGTATAAAAGGTATTTCAATATCCGATATTTGTACGAAGTTAAAACTTAAAATAAGAACTTATAAGAAGTGAATAATTAACTTATTTTAAGTGTGTAAAAACTTTTAAATACATACATGAGCATGGAATTGCTCTAACGTCAGAGCATCCCGTTCAATGCCCCTCATCCAACGAATTTTTCCACTTTCGATTCTAAGACACACCTAATTTTCAGTTATATTAGCATTGGAAAAAAAGTGCGGCTTAGATTCGAATAAATGCTGTAATATCATTGAAATAATATGTATACAATGATAAATAGGAAATTTTGAGAAGTTTAGATTATTAAAAGGACTTTTGCCGTTAATGTTTGTACAGTATTTTATAAATAAACAATTCTTAAAATGAATCGTTTGTCATACGTAATTAGGTATTTTCATTCAAAAATATATTCAATCACCATATTTGATGAAAAGATTTTGCATAGACTTAAAAACAAAACTTTCTTTTTTATAATGTATTTAAATTTTCAATAATTTATTTATGTAATGTAGGAAAGACGCTACAAGAATACTCAATTTCTTGAAAAAAAGAAAATGAAAACACACACAGAGAGGAAACAAATGAGAAATCGATGCAAAAATATTCCTCAGAATTCGTGCATTAAGTAACTTTTAAACATTCAAAAATATCTCAGCGGAAAATACTCTTTGCACAAAAGAGTAAGGAAAACGGTTTTTACGATCAATGAGATGGTAAAAACCTTTCTTCATATATAAGTTTTTCTTTAGAGAAAATCTAAGCATAAGCATCCTTATTAATACAAGAAAACAAACGCAGCATAACAAATATCATATTATACTTAGCTATGCAAATTTTGAAGGTAAATAAATGAAACAAAAGGTTTTGAAGCAAATTGGGAGAACAAATAAAAATAAAAAGGATTTTGGAAAGAGCAACTACTTACAATTAAGATACGGCTATCTAAGTTTATCCAAAACAGATCAAAACAAAGAGCAATTTGTTTTGAAGTATTCTTAATTAAACAAATATTTAGAAAATTCTCAAGTTTCTAACATTTACTTAATTGAAAAAGAAAATCTGAAGAATTTACGAAGGACTAACCGAGAGAGAAAGGAAAAAACACTGTTAAATATTTTAATTGCTTTACTCCAGAATTTTTACGTTTCAATTTGCTGACTTTAATCATATTTCTAATGGAAAAAAATATGTTTATGCTCTTTATTTAAGCTGCATTCCTGCTTCAATTCTTATTTCAGTCGAAGCAAGAAAGAATATTTGATGAATATGTTGAGATTTTTTTTGCATTTTTAATTTTATAATTAATATTGTTCTATCAATATAATACTTAATCTCTAAATACTATTTACAGTTACATATAGTCTATAATATTAAAAAGGATTACCCCTATTTAAAAATGAGAGAAAAATACAATAGTCTTTGCCAATATACTTTTATTATGCATATAGTTAGTATTTATTGCAATATAATACTGTATAATATTATATATAATTACTGTGCTAGTTAATAATGACTATGTTGCATTAAAAATTTCCGCTAAATTAACTATAGAACTTTCTACAAAAGTATATTACACTGAGTATTCTGTGGTATAATAATTGAAAACAATTTATTTATTCGCCCATCCGGTATAGTGGTTAGCGACGCTGACTGCTGTGCCGTAGGGTCTGGGTTCGAATCCCGGAGAAGACATGGATGTTTATAAATGTATAGTGCCTTCGCGGCATTGGGGTACTACAATTAGCCGTCGACCCGCAAGTCCTCTCATGTGGAAGGGGAAGAGAGGCGGGCAGCCTCTGACCACCCTCAAAATTTGGGTGGAAACGAGCCAAATCGTGCTGTTACCTGTATGGTGCTCAAAGCTACGGCTAACGACAGGCGTCACTTAGCCCTTTGCCATGATGAATTTCGGGGGCCTCTATCTGGCCTTTACCGATTAGGCGGCATCAGTAACAGCAATTTATCTTTTTTATAGCTATATATATACTTTAGTACTTTTGTCAACATATAGAAATATTCAGAAATTAAAAATATTCAGCATACAACTATTATTCATATATAATAAAAAAGAAAGGAAGTATTAGTATAGTTGTTCTCAGCAGAAAAATGTGACATTATACGAAAAAAAATACGTATAATCTGAATTATATTATGTGAGAAATAGGAGTTATAACGTCATAACTCCTCTCTCATTAAAATGTTTTTACAATATTAAAAATCATTTTTACCCTTATGTTTAAAGTATCACGCACGTGCGTGTGTGTGTGTGAGAGAGAGAAAGAGAGAAACTCGTATAGGGTTTTAAACTAATTAATCTTTTAAATAAATTAACACGATTTTTAACTGATTATTCAAAATTAACATGTTTTTTGTCAGAATATAATTGATCATTACTACCATTATCAAAGATTATTTCATTTATTAAATTATTCTTATCACGAAAGTATGATATTCTATTCATTGTCATGATCTGTATATTTTAGTGAAAGTGGACCTTTTGTGAATCAGCTTAATTAAAAACTTAAAAGTTTTCTGATGGTATATGAGAGAGAGAGAGAGAGAAATTAGTTAAAACTTCAAACATAGTTACAAAGCCTAAAGATAACTACTACATGCAACTAATATTATGAATTAATTACACTCATTTGAAACGTACTTTTTTGTTGCCTTAGTTAAGAAATAGTACGTGTGACATTATACATGACATGGTATTTTTTCCATCACGTCATATATATAATTTTACATAGTACATAATATTATATTTAAAGGTTTTGTTTAACGCTGGTCTTGCACGCCTATCGCTGCATGTTTGAACCCGGCCCTAGACGGTGGAGTTTTATGATGCAGAAAATCGACAGAGTCCATGTTGTATGATTACGCGGAATGTAAAAGATCCCTTGAGTACCTATTTAGTTTGGGTGCTCTTGGCAAAATAAAAATTCATGGTACGGTTTCACATCATCAGATCTCAAGTCCCTTCTTCTGGAGTGGAAACTGTAAGACAAAATTACATGCGCCGATTGGTATAGCACATATATGGCGCCATACTAAAAGGATATTCCCGCTCCCGGGAAATGTAAGAGATTTATAATGGTAAAACACCAATCCGCAGCACCCATTAGGAAAAACGTATAAACCTTATGCATATTTTCTTTAATTGAATTCGAAAGCATTTTAAAAGGTTTTTTAAGGTATCCGACTACGTTCGGAACCGTGATTTTAAAAAAGCTCATAAATGGATAATTTTCATGATACTTAGATTAGAATACATGTATAAAAAATTTTAATGACATTTTGAAAAAAATATTATATTAATACAATATTTTGGCAAAAAATTAACTTAGAATAACCTTTTTTCAAAATGCTCTCCCTTTGTGAAAAATGCTTCTATTATAGTAATATTTTGCCTGAATATAGCTCAAACCTCTGTACAAAGTTTCAACCATGATTTTTGAAAAATCACCTTATTTTCAGAGTTACAACCAATTGAAATTATTTTATTGGCGTTTTTTTCTTAAAATGCCCCCTGTGTTGTAAAACAAGGATAAACCCACTTCTAAGTTATATATTTCAAAAATTCTAGTTGAGCCTCTGTACAGAGGTCTGAGCTACATACAGCCAATGAAAAGAGAATATTTTGAAAATGGGCCATTCTATGTTCATTTTTTGTCAAAATATTGTACTTAAATAATTTGTTTATTGTAATACTATTCTTAAAACAATTTTATATACATTTTCTAATCTAAGTGACACTAAATATCATAAAAATTATCCATTTATACGCTCTTGCAAAATCACGGTTCTGAAAGTAGTTGGATACCTTAACCTACGTATGCTCGATATAAATGAGAATTTGTATAACTGTATATATCAACTCTACCTTTAACTCAAAACATATCTATTCTTTAGTGGTGACGAATATTTATAATGGATTACTTCAATCATACTACTGATAGGCATTTTTAAAAAGAATCGAAGAAAAATAATGGATTTACATAAAGTTTAGTAATCAGTCTAAGACATTAAAAGTGAGTATAAGCAAATACACTGCTGGCCACCGTGAATGCAACACCCTGAAGGAAGCATGCAAATAATATGAAATTTACAACGTGCATTAGCGGAGGTGAGCTATGCAAATGATTAGAATTTCAGCGCAGACACACATAACCCACGCCTGTGGCGCCACCTCAAAGTGCTATTTAAGGCTTGGAGATTTCAACGATTTCAAGTGTGGCAGTTGTGTTTTTCTTGTAGTTTTTTTAAAAAACGATTAGTTATGTCTCGTAGAAAACATCGATTAGTTTTTGATCAAGTATCCGTGTTCGACAGAGGAAGGATAGTGGCCTACCCAGATATTGTGGATTATCTTTCAGGGAAATCGGTAGTCGTGTTGGGCGAAACCAAGCAACTGTAATGCGGATATGTGACCGTTGGATGCAGGAGGGTACGACGAACCGACGTGGTCGATCGCATCCATCTCAGTGCACCACTTCACATGAGGACAGACAGATTGTGCGCATGGCAGTGACGGATCACTCAGTCACATCACGAACCGTAGCACAGCACATTGAGTCTGTAATGCATCATTCAGTGTCTGCGTGTACCATTTGCCGCCGTTTACCGCAGAGTGGTCTGTCTGCAAGACGTCCATTGCTTGGTCTACCCTTGACGCAGACCACAGACGTCTCCGCCACCATTGGTGCGATGAAAGAAGGATGTGGGCGGCAGAATGGAGTGAAGTTGTCTTTACCGACTAGTCACGCATCTGTCTGCAACACCACGATGGTCGGATTCGAGTTTGGAGACACCGTGGAGAGAGGATGCTGAACAGATGCGTTATGCCCCGCAACAATGGTCCTGCACAGAGTATTATGGTATGGAGTAGTATTGGATATCACTCTCGCACTCCTCTAGTACGCATTGCCGGTACTTAAACAGCCAGCGCTACATCTCCGGGGTGTTGCAGCCAGTTGTCCTTCATTACCTTCAGGGCTTGGCACAGCCATATTTCAATAGGATAATGCGCGACCACACGTGGCACGCATTGCCCAAAGGTTCTTCGTCAATCATCAGATTGAATTGCTTTCCTCGCCGGCTCGCTCTCCGGATCTTTCACCGTTAAAAAACATGTGGTCCATGGTTGCTCAATGATTGACCCAGATTACACCCCCAGCTACCACACCAGATCAACTTTGGAAACTTGTGGAAGCTGCTTGGTCTGCTGTACCCCAAGAACACATCCAAAGTCTCTTTGAATCAATGCCGAGGCGTGTGGTAGCGTTGATCTCCAACAATAGTGGCTACTCTGACAACTGATTCTGGCAGGAACCACACTTCACAGAAGTCTATAAATTTAATCATTTGATACTTGGTCAACATGTTATCTGCAAAATAAATTTTGTTGGGCTATCTCTTTTCTTTCTTGGTGTTGCATGTACGGTGGCCAGCAGTGTAGTTCAGTCCTTTCTTTCTAATAGAATGCTTTTGAAAATATCTTCTTTTCTTTTCCTTATTTGGACAAGATTTATTTCTAAAATTTTACATTGAGTGAAATAAATAAGGCATACAGCTTGAATATTTTCGTAACTCATTAAATTTACGGATTGAATTACAATTTTAATTCTGGTCAGGTGTTATACTCGTAGAGTAACGTCTTTTTTAGGAATCACCAATTTAAAAAGAATAATACTGCTATAGGAGATACATTTATTTTTAGTTTATATATATAAGAGCAAATTAATAGCAAAACTCTTTCAAAATCACTGATGAGTAACACTTTCAAAAATTAATTTACTTCATTAAGCAGATTAAACAGAGTACTTATTACTACATTCCGTTTTTATGTTATATTTAAAAGTACAATTATTTTAAATCTCTTGCTTATTGAAGTAATGTTTTTCTGTATATGATACCAGTATAATTCAGTTTAATAATTAATAATGCATTCATTGGCTATATATATATATATATATATATATATATATATATATATATATATATATATTTCTTTTACATTTCATTAATGTACAAATATACATTTAAAAGCATACTTTCGAATTAGATGCTACTTTTATAGGATTTCAGCTATTTCTTAATTTCATTTGAGGGATGCACTCGATTAATAGCAAATGAAAGTTTTTTAAGCTATTAGTCCAAAAGTAATACTGCATATATATATATATATATATATATATATATATATATATATATATATATATATATATATATATATTTTACACATATTCTATCTTTTATATTCTAGCTATAAAGATAAAAAAAATATTTTGATAGACCTGAAACAATATTCTATACAGTAAATTAAAATGTAAAAAAAAAAAACCCTGAGAATAAACTAACTTTGAATGAAACATTCAAAGATGTCATGAATTCACCTTATGAGATCCTTAATCAGAGAATCCCTTTTTAAAGTATTTTTCATATTCTCTCTTTTATGCCCCTTCAACTAAAATATCAAAAACTAGTTTTTTTATTATATAATTATGCTACATTAATCGCATGATTGAATATTTAAGGAGTAGTTTTTTCTTATTTAAATAAAAACGGATTAGATTCATAAACATCATTTCTTGAAATGCATCGATAGAGCATTGAATAAAAGCTTTCCTCGATCTTTTTCAGAGGATGATGTGGTCTAATTTTGTTTCATTTTCTGTTGACATTTCAAGAGGAAAATAGTAAAAGAGAGAAATTGTTATGTGAGGTGAAAAATAATCCATTAAAAGCATAAAAAGAGAAAAAAGAATTTCCAATTGTCTTGAAACATCGCTTTTGTCTTGAATCAAAAAAATTCAGATATATGTTCAAAGAATTTTTTGTGCAATTTTATTTTTCAGTTGTTTTCAATTCTTTCATATCTGCAGGCAGAACACGTTCATTGAACAAATAGAAAGACTATCTTAGAGGCTATCAGGGGAATATTTGTTCTTACCAAAACTATGCCTCTTATATTTCTTTGTCCCTTTTTTTTAGTATTCTGGTTGAAAATAGTTTTAACATAACATTCTTCACCACTTCTTCATCTAAGCTTTCTACAACTTTTTTAAACCGAATTTTGAGTGCATGAAAGGATACTTTGTTTTAAAAGGGAAGCACTTTAAATAAATGAAAAATATTTTAGAAAGCAATGCTTCCAAAAAAAAATACTTTTATAAACTTTTAGCTTAAAGAATAAATAGTTATTATAGCGTACCTTGGTTCATTTTACAGTATTTTAACTCCTCTTTAAATGTAAGTAGTTGTTTTTAAACAATTAACATCCAGGAATGTAACATTTCGTGGATAAAACCTTTACGTAATATAACGCCTCATTTTCAGCGTTCTGCATCTTACAAAAGTATACTGTTAATCATTGCGCTCATTTCGTTAAACTTTAATTATTATTATTTAAAAGATGTTTTGCAGAACTGTACATTTTTGTTTTTTGAATTAAGTAACCATAACTGTAATAATACAAATCTCGGTTTTTCAATGCTTTTATTTAAATATTTAATTTTTAAAGCATTTTTATTGTAGTAACATAGTCTTCAATAAAACTTCTTAAGAGGTAAAAGAAAGATTACATCCAGAGCTTAACAGTCTGTGCCTAATGTAACCAACACGATTCGTTATTTTATTATTTAACATTGCACCTTCGAAATTTAAAATTATATTATTTTAATCATCAACTCATAACTGATGGTCAACTGAGTAATTATTTTCAGTATTTTTAATCCCTGTAAAAATAATTTGAAATCTATGAAAAGTGACTCGAAATGAAATTAAGGAATAACACTTCAGGTTTATATTATAACAATAGTAATTAATACCCGCCAAGTTATCCAAATTGAAAAACAAGCTTGCATTTTAAAACTTGTAATGAAATAGTTTTATTTTATTTGTATTGAGATATTTTTGTATGATACATTAGAGAATTTTTACATGAAACTTCACTTAAGAATTAAAATATTTCATTAAAATGGGCAAATTTAGTTTCAATAGTTTTGGATATTTGTATTGTAGTTCAAATGCAAGTTTTCTTCTATTTATAAAGATAGTTACCATTGAATAAAAAACAAAAATACTTTTTTTTTACAAATCAATAAGTTAATAAAAGTCTTTTATATTTACAGAGTTTTATTAACATTAAGAAGTTGAGTTTCATGATTCAAATTGTATTAAACTCAAATCTGTTAAATGCTATTCAGGATGAACAAAACTTCAAAATGATGGAAATTCGTTTTTACGAAATTTCATGAAACAAACTACAAGATGATGAATCAGGGAATATAAATAAAAAAAGTAACATCTGAAAATTTGGAGGAAGAAGGTAATGCAATATGTAACAAATTCTTAATGTCAACCTTTTCAAAGTACAAAGTAATGTTTTATATAGATATAGAAAATTTAAAAGCGTCTTTTTTTTCTCCAGGTACTTACTCAATATATCATACATTTTACTTTACGAAGTTTTCAGCATTATTCGAAAATTATACAATAGGAAGACACACAAATAGTATCCAGTTAGATTTTCCTTTTTAGTGCTTTCATCAAAATGGATAACAAAAAGATGCTTGTCCATTTCAATCAACCTCACTTTTAGAACGTCTGCTCATCATCCACAAAACCTTAATCTTCACTGGAATTAATTTTGTTTCCTTCGCCAGTCAAAATTAAGCAGACTGGAAATTATTTTTATAGTTTATATATAGAACCTTAATACCTGTGTGTAACATATTTTTCTCCATTTTTCTATTAAAATACTGTTCCACGCTAATCCTGCGTATAGCTCTTTTTGTGTCAGATCATTTATTTTCATATGTTCAACGTTTTCATCGGAAGAGTATAATTCTTCGTTTTATTAAACGTATTATTCCATGCTTCAGCATAGAGGTGAAGGTGTTCCTTGCGTGGGGTGTAAATCGGCTTCAGGGTTAGGTAATTTGGAATTTTTAATTGCATTGTGAATCAGGAGCTCTTTTTAGATATTGTAAGGAACAATTTTAAATTATCCGCCCAAAATTTGGATATTGGAAGCTACTTTATTTTTAACGAGATAATGAAGCAAAGCGCACCGTTCTAAAGGTACGCCACTATAAGTGCCCCCAAATTCTGAAAGCACCTCCTAAATCACTTAATTTAAGCCTAGTAAATATATTTGTTGAGATTCTGATTTAAAAAAAAGAAAACATGAGACATATAAAAATAAAATGTGAAGTAAAAACAATAATCACAGAAGAATGTAGAAATATTGATGCAGAATTTAAGTAAAATTTATTAAATCTATACCAAACGTTTAAAAGTTGTTGTGGATGCTAAAAGATATCTTACTAAGTACTAAATTAAGAAAGAAATATAATATTTGAAGCTATGTTGAGATTTTTTTAAGCGTACGAAGACTTTTGTGGCATAATTTTTAGTAGCTTTTTATTATTAAATTTCAAAATAATAATTATACTATGTTTTAAAAATATATTATGTTATTTTATTACGAACACGAGATGCAGATCTCATAAAAAAATTACAATTCTGACATATTAACTTTTATTAGTTGAAATCATTAAATTTTACAGGAAATTACAAGTGTACGAACACTTTTGTGGTCCACTGTATATGTCTCGAAACTTCATTCTTGTTCAACGAACTAACACAGAAATTTTAGTAAGAAGAAATTTAGTTTTGGAATTAAAAAATATCATAATCGAAAATTCTGTGTTGTAGCTGTGGAGTATTACACGAAAGCATTTTTCAGGTATCTTTAAACTTGATCTCTATTGTTAATTATCATAAAATAATGCTTTTTTCTAGTTTTTTTATTTAATCAAAACTTTTTACAGTAAGAAGTTTAAAAATATTTGTACGACAGCAAATAAAAGATCTTAATTTCATGTATTACTTTTCTTTTTTTTTATCTTAACAATCATTGGTTGCTAACAATATTATATCGTATTAATGAATTTGATCATAATCCAAAAAATTAAAGTTTGTTTAACATGTTACAATTTCCTTGTTTCTAGGTAAAACTGGCTTCGTGCCTTTCTTGAATTGTTCGTTTCTTTTTTTTTTTTTGCATACATTTTAGATCATAGAAATAAATAATGTAAAAATAAACTTAGAGCTATTTACTAACGAAAATAATAAACTTAAAGTTTTGTAAATATAAGAGAGCCCTTCATTGTTTTTTTCACTTTTTAAATTGGATAATGTTTTCATAAGCTATATTTTTGAAATTTTAGCAAGGCGTTTCAATGTTATATTTAATTTAGTCTTAATACCTTCAGAACCATGATCACATATATGTGATCACTTCAGGGAACACGGTATCCTATGTGAGATTGCGTTTTCTCCATTCTAAGTCTCGTGATCACACCTTTGTGATCTTAATTCGGATCTTATGGAATTTGGAATGATTATAAACAATAAAAATTTCGGCGTATTTTATTACAGTAATGATTTCGTGGGAATTTTTATATTGATCTAAGCTTAACAGGAAAAATCGCCTGGTTCTGAATGAGTTAATAAACTAATAAACTGTTAACCAAACTGTAAACAAGGTTTAATTTTTAACTAAATTTCGCTTAGGTGAAAGCAAATCTTTAAAGAAAAACTAATTATTTTGCCTCTTTAGCATAACAATCAATTTTTCCCTATCAAATGGGGAAAAGTGGTGGTTCCCTATCAAATGATCTGAAAAATCGCTTTTTTATAAATTGTATAAAACATGATTTAAGACAGTTTAAAAATGTGCAAAAAGATGCAATTATAATTTTATTACTAGATTTCCATTTTTTCTTTATTTGTTATATCAAAAACAAATATTACAAAGTTAGCGAAAAATATATTTCACTAGCTTTTAAGTTATTACATCGTCACTTTTAGATTATTAAATCAAAAATAAAATTAGGGATGAAAGCATCGGGGAATTCAATTTAAAAAATATAAAACAGAAAGTATTGGAATTATAGACATAAGCTATATGGCTTATTTGGCTCATAAAACGATAAAACCTCATTTATAGATTTTAAAAATAGAAGAAAGTTTTACAGATCAAATGAAAAAAAAATTCTTTTATGAGTCTCTTGATGTTCAAAATTTTTCTCTTAATACCTGTAGTTAAACACTTTCAATCCAGTGTTTACGGTCCCATTACGTACCCATAACTCGTAATGCTAACGCGATCACCTAATAAAAAAAACACAGCTGCAAAATGTGAAAATGTAACTTAATAGACAATTTTTACTCTCTGTGAAAATTGCAATGTGTGATGGTTGCATTTATATATTGAAAGTGTATAAATCTCTTTCGAAAGGAACGAAGTATTGTATTTGCCATGTCTTTATTAACAAATGTTTTTTTGATAAATCTTAATTCTGTACAAAATATATCATAGCTTTTATGATAATAAGATAAATTATGCATAGTAATAGAAGATGAAGATTTTCTCTTCGTGAAGTTTTATAAAGGAGTTTTCAGAGCTATAAACGGGAAGCATTTAAAACTTAAATAGGAGCCTTTATTTATCTCAAGGAATTTTAAACGTCTATATTGTTCAGTTATTATTCTTCAAAGCTACTCAGTCTAATTATTGCTAATTATACATTTTTTTTCATTTTTAACAGATATTATGTACTTATTCAAAGTGCCTTTACTTATGTTGTTTTTTATCTTTCTCAATAATGAGAGCTTTAAAATTAAACACTATATAAAAGCAGTTTGCACGGGAAAAAAGCAAAAATTCTGTTATGAAAACAAAAGTTTGCTATACCAATGCCGAAAATATGCTTAACAGATAATCATTTTACCCTTTACACACAAATTTTTAATCATAATAATTTGTCAAAATATCATATCAAATTAAATAAGGGATTTTCAATATTTTTAGTAATATATTCTTCTGACAAACAACTCTTTGAGAATTTTATATCGCCATGTTGTTTCTTATCGGTGTTGTTTCGCTCACCTTCATTTCATTGTTTTCATCATTTACGTTTGTAACAATGATATAACATAAAAAAAAATTGTATTTCATACACATCAGCATGGCATCTGATTTTCATTTGTTTTTATTCGCTGACATTTCACCTGCCTCAATATTCCTAATAAGGTTAGTTTAACAATTGCTCATAGATCTGAATGAAAAATTTGAAAACTGAAATGGAATTTTTATCAAAATATAATAAAATTAAACAATTACTTACGTACAATTAATTATGAAACTATGCAATGCAAGCATTTTACTTGCTAAAATTGTAAAAATTCTTCATCAAATAAATTTAATTTTCTCACCCTCTTAGTTGCAAAATTAGCTTCCTAAATTGAATAAACATATAATTAAGAAATTATTAATTAGTAAAACACTTAAATCAAGCCAATTCTTATGCTTTTTTTATCTTTTTAAATATATTAACTTATTTTTACCTTAATATATTTAACTGAATTAGAGATGGAAACTATGTAACTGAATAGATTAAAATTACTAAAAATATTAATTCTTAAAATAAATCTCATTTACACAAATCAAACAGATCAAATGATCATTATATATTATAAGATTTATCACACTTATCTCTAACTTAATAAGTATGATATTTTATTTGAATAATAGTATATTTTTAATATTTGTAATTCTCTGAATAATTGAAAAAACTATTTCATGTAATAAAATATTTAGTTGAAGGCGTAAAATTTCATTTATAATCACCTACACAATAACTTTGTAGTATATCTATTGAAAAAGTTAGCTGCGGATAGACGTAACACATATAAAAATTCTTTGACTAATTGTAAATGAAACAAATCAGAAAGTATTTATAGAATAAGTAATACATCAGTTATCTTAATTATTTAATTTGTTAATTATCTAGTTTTATCACATAACTCATAAAAAGTATACAGCAAATTAGTAGAAGTAGTATCCTATTAAATAAATATTAAATTTTAAAATCTAAAAATTTCTGTATTTAAATATTGAAACATGAAACATGTAAATAACCTCTTGTTATTGGTTTAAGCAGTTTTCCTAGGATTACTGTTTTAAATTTTAAAATACGTAGAAAATATTCGAAGATTAGATGAAAATTATGAAAGTGAATAGTATTTATGTAAGCTTCAGAACTCAGAGCAATTTTACAAAAATTAATATAAAGCAGGGGTGGCCATTAAGTCCATCGAGATTGCTTGGTGAACCACCAAGTCATTTTGGGGGGGGGACCGCCTGAAGATTAGCAGTTAGTCTTCTACTTGCAGGCTAAGTCTTCTACTGGCTGTAAATGTGAGAATTAACCGTAGATAAAAATGTTTTTTAATCTGATTTATATTATTTGATAATAAATAAATCATTTGATATTTATACATTTATATATATATATGGCTATTATTATTATGTTTGTATCTTGCGTTCTGCTTTAAACGCGGTTTTAAAAGTGTCAGTTTTTTTTTATTTTACTTATGTAAGTACTTATTCCGTATTTGTTATTAAGTTATTTTAATTTAGGCCTTTTCTTAACTCACCACACCTACTTCACTGGGTCGTCCGCAACACCTTGAAAAAATTAGAAGTAGCCCGTGCCTTGGAAAAGTTTGCCCACCCTTGATATATAGAATGTGGTATAAGAAATAGGTCTAAATTTTCTGAAATAATAACACGGCAAAGGTAAATACTTAAATTCTCCAAACATTTAACTTAAAATGAAAAACCTTTTTTTTTTTCAAAATTTAAATCAGCATAAAATCTATAAAGAAAGAGGGACTTATTTCCAATGTTTTAGCAATTATTTTTCGAATATTTCCAGAAATATAGAATATACAATTAATATGAAATGAAACTGCCTTCGAAGAGCAAGATAAAGAAGACCTTGAGGGAAATGTTAAACTAAGTATAAAATTCTAAAACTAGGAAGGAAGATTATGATGAAATTCTATTTTCCCCCTCAAAAGGTTTAATTAAATGTTTCAAGTTATTACTGGCATGGCATTCTAAAAATAGAAAAAATTTATTGTAATAGTAAGCTCAGAAAATGCCTTTTTAAGTCGAATTTCGAGTGCAAACACAAACGCTTTTTCCCTAGTGGCAGCCTTTATTATAGAAGTCTGTTGAAGGCTTATTTCGTGAAGTGTGGTGAACACAGTTTATCTTTTTAACAAACACATACTGCAATTAATACAGTGAGAAATATTTACGATTATTTTTATCGGATGGAGTTTTGTTAAACGAATTTTTCGAGTTCCTTTCAAAAATGTGGATTATATTAATATTTCAAGTAAATAAATTGTAACTTTCGGATGTGTGGGAAATTGTTGGATTTCAAAAGTAAAAAGATACCCTATTACGCTTCGTAAATGGAGTAACAATACATGAAATTTCAAAAATTATCTATGAATCCTGTTTCTACTTTTGTTAATTTATCATTTACTAAAAATTATTTATTCTATTGGGCACATTAATTATTTCTACATATTTTTCTCAAAAAAAATTTTTATGTAATCAAAAACATATTTCTCTTTGAAACATATATGTTATATTTTTATTACAAAGTGTAATTTATGACATCATATGGTATTTTTTTAGTAATTTCATCACGCACATCTCATGCCCATTATATAAAAAATTCAAATAACAAGAAGGAGTCATTTCTCCTGTTTTCTTGAAGATAATACAGCTGACTTATAGCAGAGCAGGACAATTTAAAGGTGGCAATATAATCATGCTCAACATTAAAGCCATATTTCAAATGACTTTATGTTAACCAGGATTTTAAATTAATAATTTATTTATACATGTTAGGGACTCAATAAAGTCAAAATTAACAGTAAAATTATGCTTTAAATATTTTATATAGGTAAAAGGTTTAAACTATTAACCAGTATTGCATCAATACTTGTTCTGAAATTGGGAGGGTAAATAATTTATAATACAAGACACCAAAGAACAATATTATTTCCTTTATTAAGCATTAATATATTGAATACTTAATTCGGTTACTTTATAAATTATTAAGTAATTAAGCGTAATGCAAATGTTTTAGTTCATTGGGAGTCCGTGTCTACAAAGAAATTAAAACAAAGAAATTTTTAAAATGACTTTTTGTAGAAGTCAGTAGTTCATTTAACTTCTACTGCATTTATTCTTATTGAAATTTTCAAAACCAAGTTATTAATATGCAAATGATAAAAGCAAAGTATTATTTTTTGATAATATAAAAACAATTGTATTTCCTTTTCATTATTTAGTAATTAAATGGACTAATTCGCGCCTTTATTAAATAATAAGACAAAAGTTATATATATATTATTATTTTGCTTTCTTCGTTATTACTTATAATTAATGCTTAATTTAAGCAAAATAATTTTCTTTTAAACACAATTAAGACAAATATGTTTCATTTTTTTCTTCAAGAAGATAAAGTAATCAGTATTTTTTTTAGTAATGTAGAAATAGTTTATGTTTGAAGACAAAGACCGCATTTTAGGTTTTAAGAAGAAAAAAAATATTTTTAGGGAATGAATTTTTTAAAATGTAAATACATTTTATTTTGACAAAATTACACAGAGTAAATAATTCATGGTTATCGTTTTTCATATTGACTATTTATGAAGCAATTAATTGACTTATAATATGAAAAAATTCATATAAATACATTTTAATTAAACTTCGGAACATAAAGGTGAAAAATGGGACTTGCCTTAATTTTTAGTTTATATATCTTCATAATAAGTAAATAAATATTCTTCATATAAGCTAATAAATGCATTTACATTTTCAATAATTTACACCGATAATTTTTATATAGACGCTTCAATGTTTTCTCTCTCTCTCTCTCTCTTTCAGCATATGGTTATATTCAACAATATTCCTTTTTGCTAAAATTTATCGTCTACAATGTAGAAAATCTTTTAATAATGAAAGAGGAAAACATAAACTATTTTAAATAAATATAATGTAATGAGAGAGAGAGAGAGAGAGACTGTGTTAAATCTGGGAAACACAGCTCAGCATCAGCTTATTATAAATTTTGAATTTTGTATTATTTGAATACCTGAGCATTACATTATATTGAAATTTAGTGGGAAAAAATATGCTAAATGTGAGTCTTAATATTGGATAATGCAGACGAGCTCTATAGTAAATACATTGATCTAGTGGAAGAAAATATGTATTCTCTAGAGATAAGACAGTTGTTTGGAGACATCTTCAATCATTGTCAACATGTTGATTCAGAAAACGCAAAAATAATATATTCAACCTCCGTAAAAACATGTCGAAACATTTTTGAACTTACATAAATATTAATAGCAATATTTACAATGAGCCTAAGCACAAAATTATTGGCTTAAAATGTATTCAAATATTTCTATTTTGGCTTTGAAAAAATAAACTTTATCTAATATCTGTAAAATAGCTATTTCAAATCTTGTAACATTGGCCACTCCTTTTTCACTTTTAAAAAAGTGACATAAAGGAAAAGCCTGAAATCGTTCTTGCTTTAAACATCATGCAGACATTTCCCAGGAGAATGCAGTTTATTTTAGATCGGAATTTCACACAACAAAATTCTTTTGAGAGTCTGAAACATTCGATCAACTAGAAGTTACAACTGAAATCATATGTTTCAGTCTTAATAATTATACTGATTGGAGAATCTCTCAAATGGTACAGATTTTAGTAGCTCTGAACCATCATGTCATAAAATAAAAAAAATCATTACATACACAAAAGTATTTTTTTATCTATTTTATGAGTATGCTTTTCTGACATTTGTGATTGTTTTTAGTAAATTTATATTTTTAAGCATTTACTAGTCGCTTTCGCTGGGTATTTCATGATGTTATATACATTATATATAGTATATAATATATGTCAGAGGTGAGAAACCTTTTTACCATTAGAGGCTACATGTAAATTAGGTAGTAATAAAAGAGACCGCACATGTTTATGTACCTATAAATGCGACTTTTATGAAATTATTATATTTTTTTGTGCAATTTTTACAATTTAGTGCATTATATAGAAATATTACAAAAAAAATGAATTCTTATTTATTTATTATTCGACAGAAAAAGTTACAATAGAGAATATTTTTGTATTCGCATTAGGAATGAGTATTAAATAGTTTCTCTATTATTACGTATACTTGTTCTAGAGATACAATAACACAAAAGTAATAGTAAAACCATAGAATAAGTAGCACTATAACTAAATTTTCACAACGGCCGTTAACAACACGAGCACCAGCACGAGTGTTGCCTGTACATAACCAGATTTACATAATATAAGCCACGAGCTTCCTTTTCTCTCTCTCTCAGTACATAATTGTTGTATCTCAGTCAACAGAAACTTATAATAAAACACTTCATTAATATCTATAAATGCCATTCATGCAAAAAATACGTTTTAACGTGCATGGAATCAGTCACAACAATAATAGTAATAAAATAGTTTTCGTGTAGAGATCATATATGTAATAAGTCTGGTAGTGTTGCCATGTTGCACTAGGCGTTCTAGCATTTGAAATGAACAATTGGCCGTTCCGACAAGTAGTCATTTAACATGCATACATTCATATCGTTCTTTATTTAATTCTATTGGTTTAGAAATTGTCTTTCAAAAATTGGCAAATTTTTTTATGACTTTATTTTATAGACCATTTTATTAACTTAATAACAATACCAAGTACTTTATTTTCCCTCCACTAGAACAAAAACTACAAGCGTTTTAGTAAAAGCAAATGCCCTAACTTTACACAAGATGTCAAATTTTAAAATGCGATTTACTCGAAATGTGTTTTTTTCAAAAAACTCAACCGGGGACCGCGATTGCTCAAAAAGTTTTGAAAATCATTAGCTGAAATTTTTTGCTTATGTTCTGCATAACAGTAAAAGTGTTTTGATCTTCAGATTTATCAATCACTGTTTTATTTCAAAATTTGCAGTTCTTTATGTGAATATAGTCAATGTTTTTTTAAGCAATTTCGTATAATGACTTAGATAAAGTGCTCTAGTTTTTATAAAAATTAAAATATCTCTTATCGTGAAGGTCACTTCAAACAGAAATAACAAAATAACACATCAAAATTGAAAAATTGAGAATTTGTTCATAAAATCTTTGTACAGAGCGGGCCCCGTTTGTGTAATTTTTCGTACATTTTTACTAGTTTTTTCCCATTTTAATAATAATAATATTTTTTTCTTTTACCAATTTTAGGATTTTTTCCTTAAAATATACTAAATATAAAAATCACAAAAAGATCTCCATATCTCCTTTTTTTCAAAAAAAAGTTGTCGCAAGCAGTCGGATACCTTAGTATATATAATTAAATATTAATTAATACAAGTACAAGCTTTTATGAAGGCCACACAAGAAACTCACGGAGGCCGCAGGTTCCCCATCTCTGCTAGATATAATGCATGCTATATAACGTTTTTGTAAAATATAATGCGACTTTATACCTCTTTTAAGTTCTTAATATCTAGGTCCTAGAACTAAGCTTTCGAATGTATTGAAAAACATTCTAGTCCTTGTGTTTGATTAAAAAAGAGCAGGACTTGAATTTCTAAAACGGAAGTATGATTATCTTTTATCCTCCTCAACTCCTCCTAAGAGTAGATTTTCACAAAATCCACTCTTAGCGGATCTCTACTCATCAAAGTAACCTGATCATCACATTTCAAGTCTGTAGGTTTAATAGTTCAAAAACGAGAATTTTTTTGGTGTGTCTATAACTTCCCTCGACACTCTTGGTAGTCGATTTCTTCACAAAATCCGTTCTTAGAATATCACTAGTCAACAAAAGGGACATGTTTGACGAATTTCAAGTTTGAAGAGGTCTAATAGTTCAAAACGGATCTTTTTTTATCTAAAACTCCTTAGTAACCTGCGCAGCCCTCTTTGAGAGTTGATTTCCGCAAAACCCGTTTCTAGCGGTTCTCTACTACACATTGTAAGCATGTGTCATGCTGTTTAAATGTGAAGTCTATAGGTCTAATAGTTTCAGACATCTCGTAATGAGTGGGTCATTTTTCTTCAATGTATATATAGAAATAGATACATTTTTTATTATTGACATAACATAAGTATTCATTTTTCAGTTCTCTTACACTTTAAATTTTAATTCAGTATTTGTATTCACAGTAAAACAGCAGTATGAAATCAGATAACATTAATTTCGCTCATGTGGTTTTCATTTTCTAGAACGACAACACTGCTTGATAATAGCGTTCAATTCATTTTTAAGATTTAAAATTAATTCAAATTTTTAATCATTATAATAGATGACATTTTTAAAGCGTTGTATTTGAATACAATAATTTTGTGTAACATTTCAAAATATTTGTAATTTGTTTCTAATTATTTGAATTAAAGAATAAATAACATCTTAAATTATCTAATGATTGTGATTGTCAAACATTATTTTTCTCTTTAGCAAACGCAGATTGTTACATACAGATTTTATTAATATCAAGTAACAATTTGAGATAACATATATTTAGTTTCATTAATACAAATTCTTCTGTGATACATTCAGCTAGTAAGACCTCATGAATTGTTTCAATCATATTTTTATCAAATTTATTATTCATCATGTTATTAACTTCAATTGTAATGCAAATATGAAGGCATAAATACCACTTTAACAATCACCGAGGTATCAAATTTGTACTGAAACGAAGAATGAAAATAATACACATTGGAAGCTATTGTGTTAGTGTTTCAGAGAGATTCAAAACATTATATTCCAAGTTTTCCAGAATCGAAACCTTTTTTATCCAGTTATAGATTTAAATCAAGTATAAGTTCAAAGGAGTCACGAAAACAAGGGTTAAAAATGTTGTACGAATTATTTGGCTTTCTGTAACTGATGATATCTAAAGGTTTTAAAACAGAATATTGCGCATGTTAACTAAGTAAATGACATTGAATTAAGGAACATGTATAGAATTTAGATTTATTATTTTTCGTCAATGATGTTTCAATAAATTAAATTAACATAATTTAGTGACATATATCTTAAAATCTGTGTTATAAAAGAGTAAAACTAAAATATTTTTAAAAATTTAAGAAATAAAGAGAATGTTTTTGTAACTTTGTATTTCTTTTCAAATAGTTAAATTAAAATGCTTCAAAAACTATGATATTAATAAAAAGTAGAAATAAGTTTAATATGCCTTTCCGTCAATGAAAGTTTGAGTGCTGTATAAATTTAATATTTTGTGACATACATGACGCTTATATAATACATTATAAAGCTTTAGTGTGACAGGAAGTCTTACCTTTCGCAGCCAAAAAGTAGTACATTTTTGCTGGCGTCTCAAACATCGTTTTTTCCTGATACCCATTCATATTTTATCTATTACCGTTGTCAGTTCTATAAGAAATTGACATGGGACTGAAACACATTTTCTGAGATTTCTATAAAAGTCTTATTTTTCTATACTGAGTATTAATTAATGTTTAATTGCTTTAAATGTTACTGTTTTAGTTCAGAATTATTCTGTTACGCTCGTGCTGTACAAACAATGACTAGTTTTGTAATGCTTATTAATTTATTCGATTTGAAGGAAATAGTAATCAATTAATTATCTAAGTTGCTGACACATTTTGAAATATATGAAATTAATTTTTTATCATTTTTATCATTTTACTGCATCATCCTTCTTTACAATTCATAAAATCTATTAATATGTTTCACATTTCTGTTTATATATGATTCAAAGGGCATTATGATTTTTTTTTCAATTCTAGCAAAGGGGTAAAAACTCCTAAACTATTTGTAAAATAGTTTGATCGAGAGTATTTAATTAGAAAGTTGCTATTCATTATCAAGTATTAACAAAATTATTTTTTAGGATTTATTGCAAAAACCTGTGTATAGCAAGAAAAAAGTACAGCTGCACTGGGTTGATTGATTGATTGTTCGCACTTTGAAGCTACACGAAAGCTATCGGCTGTAGAAGACGTAATTTTGAACTGTAGCCAAGACTAATTGAACTGTAGTAGACGACGCCTTACCCACCTCTCCAGACTTCCCTACCACACCACCGTGAGGGCTTAGACGATCTACGCAATTAACGTGCATCAGCACTTCAGCACGGAAGATTTTTAGTGGCAAGGAACTCAATACAGATAACCAACCATGATTATTCGGCCATAACCACGGCAACCGAACTTCAGTGGGAAAAAAGAATAACACGAATTTAAAACAATTCCATATGAATAAAAAATATTAAAGTATTCATTATCCACCGATCTTGTTTGATAAATATAAAAGACAAATCTTGAAATGCTTAAAAAATATAATTTTTAGAAAGAGAATTTTGGAAAGAATATTTTTATTAAAACAAAATTTTATAACTATAGAAAACTACAGTACAATTTTAAAAACGGTTAATTTCTTAAAAACACATTAAAATAGCAAATGTTTTTGAAGAATTTCTTCTTATTTAAGTGTGACAGTATGCATTGTAAGAAAAATAACAGCATTTAATGTTGAAATATAACAGAATTTATATTTATACGTGAAAAAAAAATATCTATACTTGCAACTAAAACGAAACAAAGAGTAAAACATGCAGTTGGGGAGAGGAGACCAGCTCGATGCATTTCCAAACTCTAAAAGAACTGACATTCTACAATAAAAGAGTAAGAGCTGAAAAAAGAACTTATGTTTTTGAGGAATGTTTGTATTACAGGAAATTGATATTTTGATCTTCCAAGTTTGAATATGCGACGATAAGACAAGCAAAATAACATCCCGTGTGTGAGCTGAAAAGCCTATACCACAAAGCAAAATCTAAGATATTAAAAATATATCTCAAAAAATGTTCTAAAATATTGTAGAGTGAGATTTTATAAGCTATGAAACAGTTCTTTTCTTTTGTATTCTTTTGAAATATTTATATTACACACCACACACAATTTCATCTTATTTTTATTTCTGAAAAAGTAAAACTAAATTTGTATTTCATATAATTAGACCTTTCATTGTACTATCTTGATATTTTCAGAAGCTAATTTTGTAAAAATAGTTACAAAATACTGTGCTTTTATAAGTCAATTTCATAGCAGTTTGCTTTACACATAATAAAAATGGACTTCTAATAGGTATGACACATGTAAATAAAATTCTACATCTGGATATTCCTCAATTAGAGGTGAAATATGTGTTCAATAAAAGTTTAACCAAAAATTTAACAATTTTATTTTTAATAATATTTTCAAATTTTAACTCTACAAACGAGAGAGAGAGATAGCATACTTCTCACTTTTCCTTTTTTTTAAATTTAAATTAGTGATATTGCAGTGTATAAATATTTTTAACCATACAAAAATTTAAAAAATGAACAAAAATTAACAAGAACTTGTAATAAATAATACTCTTTAAATACAATGAAGCTGAAATTGTGCTACACTTTAACAAAGGAATTACTTCATACACGTTACAGCAGAGAGATATCGATAACGGAAACTAGTTTTCCAAGTAATCAATAAAATTATATTACATAACAGAGGTTTTCGATATTGAGCTGTTTTGTAACGAATAGTTACTCAAATAGTTCTTGTGTTAATTTATAATCGCAATTTAATTTTACCCTATTCCCACCTTTTATTGGTGAAAAAATATAAAATAAAAAAAATCATAATAAATGGTCTGGAAGCCAAGATAATTTTTAGATTAATAGTTTGGGCTATATAATGGAAGCCAGATACGGAGTTTATTTTTTAGTCTACCCCTCTTTTTTAAGTTTCGAAAAGCTTACATTACCGATGCTCGGGATCTTCAGCCTCCCTGTATATATATGAAAAACTTCTAGAGAACTAAATCTAAAATTATAAAGTCTGATTTCTCCATGGCCTATCAGGAATTAAATTAAGGTTAAAATCAATTAAAAATGTAAATTCTTTTAAAATATTTCTACAATTACAGCGAAAACATTTTTTAAAAAATAGTGTGCATTCTTCAACGAGTTATCCCGAACACTTCATGCTTGAATGATCACATTCTTACACCTAATATGTTGTTTTATAGATATCATTACTATATAAACGTAAGATTTACATTAAATTATAATCTTTAAACTTATACATTAAACTATAATCTTTAAAATTACATTAAATTATAATCTTTAAAATTACATTAAATTATAATCTTTAAACTTATATTAAACTATAATCTTTAAAATTACATTAAATTATAATCTTTAAAATTACATTAAATTATAATCTTTAAAATTGCATTAAATTATAATCTTTAAAATTGCATTAAATTATAATTTTTAAAATTACATTAAATTATAATCTTCTAAATTATATATATATACATATATATATATATATATATATATATATATATATATATATATATATATAAATTATAAATTATTAAATTATAATCTTCTTTAATAATAATTATTAAATTATTAAGGGCTTACATTTTGTTAAAAGGGATATAATTAAACTGAAGTGGTTATTAAGTGTTGGTATGCGTTTTATATATATAATTTATTTTTCATTACAAATAAAAAACAAATAACACATTTGCAATTTTTTATTTTTCAGAATTTTTGAAATTTCTTTAAATACACAAATTTATTGACTACTTGCTAAAATCGGAACAAATCTATTGCATACCTCTTAAAAAAGTAATTTTAAACGGTGTATTTTTTAAAATATTGCTAATTTATGGACATCATTAGTATTTAGGTAAAGTAACATCACAAAATAAATGAAATAAATTTGCAAAATATATTGGAGTTATTTGCCTGATCACTTAGCTGTATTGATCTCCAACCTCCCTTCATTACAATTTAGATAGCTGTGATAATAGTTCCTTAAACTCAGTGCTAATTCAAATTCTTAAGTAAATAAAAAATTTAACTTTCCGATTTATTAATAAACTTACAATTAGAAAAATTACATAAAGATTTAATTTTTAAGATCTTACTAAAAACCAGCAAAAAAGATGTAAGAAATTGGTCAGAACGATGGGCAAGGCATGCCTTGCTAATCCGAATGCAGCAAAAAAAGTGCTGGAATTAAAAGAAGGTTAAGTGGTGTTAAAAATACTTGTGCTGATAAGAAAGATTTTGATTGCATGCCAGTAAGGACACAAGAAATTCTCTTAAAAGTTTGACAAGAAGAGAAAAAACTTGAAAATGAAAATAATTTTGAATTTTATTTTACAGTACCTCGGATTTACGGAGCTAAAAAGTGATAGTTTATAAAAATTCACGGTCAATTAAAATATTTCTTGCTTTATGAAAAAATGTAATGTGGTGGGAGGTGTATTTTAACCCCTTAACTGGTTTGCCCGTACAACGTACGGGCACTGATATTTTCCTCTTTCTGTCTTTGATTTGCACATATTTTAATTCTTTTTGTGAAATTATTAGTGCTATTGTTTTTAAGAGATCCGCTTGTGTCTATGGTACGAAATACTTTTCATTTGGGATTTTTTTTGTGGTGAAGGTGGGAATTTTTCATTGAAGGCAGTAATTTAAATTCTTGAAAATATTCTATAAATAACAGGGATCTGCAAGGCAATGTGCAATTTGTTGCTTGGAAAGAAACGAAAAGAGAAAGATAATCCAAAAACGTCAATAGTATCTCTGTCCCCATTGTTATGTAAGATTTGGTATTACACCATGCATTAAATTGTAAATGCATATATATATGCACCCACACACAAAATCCTCAACCATTGGGGGAAAAAAGGAACGAAACTGACACTTTTTATTTGTAAGTATGAGAGAAATTCTTTTAAGATATATGAAACATTCTTCATAGAATGCAGAACATACTTATAAAAAGCAAACATTTAGGAGTTTTTGTGTGTTCCACAATTCTAAATTAAAAAAATACAGTGTGAAAACTAAAAATTGAAAATTATATAAAATAAAATTCTTTCATTTTCGCATTCTGTTCTAAGTGTTATGCTTAATTATAAGCAATAAAAAATGTTCCTTTATTGGAACATTTTGAGCAAAAAAATTGACCGCTTATGGGGTTAATCAATTTTATGGGCAAATATGTCGAGTTGTTGATTTGCTCAAAGTATTTTATTGTTTGTTTTCTAATAACTTTTAGCGAAAATTTAACTAAACTCGCAACTCTAAGATCAAAGTTTCTAATAAACAATCGAGCGTTGAAAATCGGACTTAAAATGAGATTTTGTTCTATTTCTAAATCATTTAGGTGAGTTTTTGCTGCATGTCTCCAAGCAGAGGAAGCATAAATCATAACTGGTTTGAGGAATTAAGAGTACATAATTATCAGCGAAAGTACATGCTTTAAATTAAATGGAATATGATTATGAACGTATTTGATATATATATATATACACTTTAATCTTTAACTTACTGAAAAAAACTCTTATACATTACTTTGAATTAAGCTGTTTTTTATTCAAGCAACTTTAATTAGTTTCAATTGTTTTCATTGTCATAAATCCTTATGAATAATTCAATAATTTATTAATTTTTTTCAAGAAATAAGCTATATGTATAGCATTCTTATTTTGCAATTATTTCTAATCGAAAAGCAATTGCAATCAACTATAATGGTTTATTTCCTCTCATGTAGAAAATATTTAAGTCTCGAGCAACAAGATTTAAAATAAAAACAACCTGCCTAGAGAATTATTTTGAATAAAGATTATTTTCTTCTGGTATTGAGAAAACAAGTTTTTATAACCAAAGGAAAAAAGAAGTTTGTATAAAGAGCTATAAAGAACAATACATTGGTTTTGAAGAAAAAAAACCACAAAATAAAAGACCAAATAAAGGGGAAATATAACGAGAGTAACATTATCCTTCTTGTGAGTATGCTAAAAAACGAAGGAAAATAGTTGTATTAATTATTCTAAAAAGGAAAAAGTGAAAAAGCAAAGATTTCGTTTATTTTCTTCTTCAAGTGAATGTATTGGTGGATATTTATTACACACGAGCACAACCTGGCAGTTGTGTGCAGTAAATAATATTTATTAAAAATGTCTTTCGTACTAAATCATCTGGAAAATTCCTGTTTCATTCAGAATTTTTTCTGAAAACCTTTATATAAGGTAAAAAAAAGAACCAGTCAAATTTTCTCGATAGGGACTGTTACAAAAAAAAAGGATTTCAAAACATTTAGCAGTTGTACTCTTTAAAGTGTTGTCATTTTTCGATAGCACAATATTGATGTTAATAGAAATTTTTTCTTTGTACTCTATCGAGAAATCTTTTTAGAAATAAATGAATAAATATATTTATAATATATACATTTACAAATTGATACATAAATTCGTAAATATGTTTATAAATTATTAATTTCCATTTTTTCCTAAAGAGCAGGAAACGTTTTACTACTTCTTCCAACATAATAACCTTTGATGTAGCTTTAAAATCCATTTAAAAATAATCTTCACTCTGAGCGAATGCATTATTAATAAACTTTAAAAGCCCATAAAGTATATCCACATTTACCTCTTATTCGTGAAATTAAAAGCAGTATTAATTATAACTATTTTGAGCATTGTTATATTAATACTATTACTATGTATATGTAATTCAGTATTAATTCTAACTATTTCGAATAATTAATTTGGATAATAGACGCATCTTTGTAAAACGTAAATTTTCTCAACAAGTTTGAAATCGTGTAAAACCTCGTGCAATGGAATATAACTAACTTTCTTTTAGGATTAATTAAAAATGCGGACATATCAACCATGATCTCCAAATACTTGAGCCTTCCAATTTCCATCCAACTTTTATCCATTCGTTCTAGGCAAATAAAAATATTTTACTATGAAGTATTGATTTTAAGGATTATGCAGAAAATCAATTGTTAACAGACATTGAAATTGTATGCTATAAAAATAATTTTTTTACTCTCTCATAGATTCACTTAGAATATTCATAAACCAGGTTTAGTCCGTATCCTTTTTTACAATAGTGAAAAATCTATAAACCATTATTTTTACTGAACAGATAATTTATTTTTTCTTAATATTGATATTTTTCAAAATGTACGTGGGCAATACGAAAAACAACATCTGATTCACTGTAAGTAAAAATTCTGCATAGTTGGATTAAAATTTTTATTTGCATCTCAATGCTACAGGTGCTCTCTATTTTTCAATATAGTCCCTATGCATATTTTAACACATGTGATAGCGTTTTACCAACTTACGATTTCCTTCCGCGTAAAACTTAGCCCCCTCCAATTTCAAACAACCTATGCCAATTTCAGCATTTTGAAGTTCTTTGTCGTTCTTTATCGGCTTTGCCTAAGGCAGTGCTTCTTAAGCTTTCAATGTTTGCCACCCAATATTCAATTATAATTTTCATCGCACCTTCCCTCCAAAGAATAACAAAGTATTGAATTCAATAGCACTATACTTTGACGCTACAGCTATAATAGGACTTTAACCTCTTAAGTACCTCCGGCGTTTATCAATGTCTCGCTCAGCAACAGCATTAATTGCCCCGGACGTATATATGCACCTTTCCTAAGTATGATCTTTTCCGTGCATTGCTATCCATTATAATTATTCCGAGATCTTTCGAAGGCAATGAAAGGACCTTGACAATGTTTGCAAAGGATTTACATATTTCAGAAAAGATTTGCTTATTTTTGTTCCTTTTCTTCCCCCTCACCCAATACTTCACATACGCTCGTCTACGTGGAAAACGGTGGCATTAAGGAGTGAATCACGTAACTTTTAACTGGCAGTTAAGGAATTAATTATAAACTGTACAAATTATCATGATAAGGGTTAATTTTTTCTGACAAGCCCATGGGGGGGGGGTCACTGGTAATTATTCAACTTGTTCTTAACTTAGTATTGTTAAATTAGTTATAAAATACATTGCGCAATACTGATACGTTTATAAGTGTATTATATCAGTGTAAAGGTGTGTTTTATTTTTATTCTGTCAGAATGTATTTTGTTTGTTTACTTTCAGCAAATTAATAATTTTTTAATCAATTTTTGTTTTTGATTTTTCGGTATGCTCGCGGCTCCCTTACAGAGTTATCACGTCCCCCTTGGGCAGCGAGCCCCACAGTTTGAGAAACGTTGGCCTAAGGGGAGATTCTTCTTGCAAATAAATAGATGATAATTAAAAGAAAATAAGTCTGGGTTGTATGAGATCAGACGGCCTCTCACTCCTTGGGTAATCATAAATGTTTGTTTTTTTTTTCTTATTTGAATAATCTGACCCACTGACGCACTGCACTTTCATTCGCAATGTTTGGGTCTTATGCGACACACAATTCACGATGAATGTGGGCTGTTCTAATTACTAAATCCTTAATTCCATAGGTCAGTTAGACGACTATATACATTATATTGTTATGTTATTTCAATGATTCAGCTCATCCATTTAGATATTTTGGTTTATTACACACAGAAGACATGCATACAGCACAAAGAACATTACATAACTTATTTTACAAGCTAAAAAGTATAACTTTCAGATGACTTGCATTGTCATCTATTCATTTTACATTTTATTTATAACAGCTACCATTGATAAGTTCCTCGTTGTTCAAATTTGACGGGATTTTCAATAACAGCTCATATTTTATGACGCTATAACAAGTAAACACATGGTAATATGTTGCTCTCACTAATAGGTAGGAGCTTAATTAATCACAGAATGCTTGATGCCCCATTGTTGCATTTCGATCCCTACAACTTACACCACAACACAACGGAGGTTTGGTTCAAAATTACTTTCGTGATTAAAATCATTATTTAAATAGATAAGTATTAGATTTTTTTTGTTTACTTTACACTACTGACCATTAAAATTGCTACACCAAGAAGAGAAGCAATAACAAAGTGATATTTTTCAGGCAAATTTATTATATTGGAAATAACAAGTTATTAAATTTTCAAGAAATTTGGGTGTTAAGATCCTGAGAAATCAGTACGCCGAACAACCATCTCTGGCAATAATAACAGCACTTATACGCCTGGGCATTTTGTCAGAGATTGGATGGCAAGTACAGGTACAGATGCCCATGCAGCTTCAACACGATGCTACAGCTCATCAACCGTAGTGACTGCCGTATGGTGACGAGCCAGTCGCTCGGCAACCGTGGACCAGACGTTTTGTATTGGTTAGAGATCTGATGAACGTGCAGGCAAGGGAAACAGCCGAACATTTTAACATTTTCCATATCAAGGAAGGTCCGTACAATACCGGTAGCATGTGGTTGTGCATTATCCTGCTGAAACGTAGGGTTTCGTAGGGCTCGAATAAAGTGTAGAGCCACGGATCGTAACACACCAGAAATAAAACGTACACTTTTCAAAGTGCCGTCTATGTGATAAAGAGGTGGCCGAGACGTGTATCTAATAGCACCCAATACCATCACGCCAAGTGATGGGCCAGTATGACGAATGCACGCTGCCAATGTGCGTTCACCACGATGCCGCCAAACGCAGATGCGACCATCTTGATGATGTAAACAGAACCTGGATTCATCTGAAAAAATGACGTCTCGCCATTCGTGCGCCCAGGTTCATCGTTCATTCCACCATTGAAGACTCTCCTGTCTGTGATGCAGCGTCAAGAGTAGTAGCAGCCACGGTCTCCGAGCTGAGAGTCTATACTGTTGCATACGACGTCGAACTGTTCGTGCAGATATTTGTTGTATTGCAAACGACCCCAATTCTTGGCTCAGTGCTCGTGACGTGGCTACACGATCCATTAAGGTCATGCGGGTATCATGCGTTTCTTCTCAGCTGCTAGTGGTAGCGGGTCGTTGAGTTCAACATGGCGTTCCGTATTACATTCCTGAAACCATCGATTTCATATTCTTCTAACAGTCATTAGATATCGACCGACACGAGCAGCAATACTGCGATACGATAAACTGCAATCCCGGTACGCTACAATTCAACCTTTATCAAAGTTCTATGCGTGCTGGTACGCATTTTTGCTTTTTACACGAAGCATCACAACAACTTTTCACCAGGCAACAACGTTCAAATGCAATTTGTGTATGAGAAACCAGATGAACAACTTCTTCATTTAAACACATTATAGGTGTCGCTACAGGCGCCTACTTTGTCTGAATGTGCTGAAAAGCTAATTATTTACATATCACAACATCTTTTTAATGTCGCTTAAATTTCACGTCTTTAGTATGTCGCCTTCTTGGTATAGCAATTATAATGGCCAGTAGTACACTTTTAACGTTTACTTTTAGAGGGGGAGGGAGTTATCTTTTTTTTTTACTATTTCTATTCTCTATTCATGTGAATTAAACAAATATGGACACCAATACGTACTTAATATCATTTCTTATTGCATCTCAATACGGACATTCTGTAAAAATGTTGTAATTAAAAGTATCGACATCGTGATAACCATAATTAAATTAAGTAAATTACAATGAGAAAAACTACATTAACTCAATTTCACAGTTGAAATCTGTGTAAAATCGTAATAAAATGGATTTGTGAACAAAAAACATTTAAAAATTATTATGAGAATCGAAAATAAACATTACACAAAAAGTATGGTGACAACTTGCTCAAAATTAAATTCGTATCAGAGAGAATTTGACAAATATAAAAAAAATATTTTCAAAATTTTTGACTCAACATCATAGTTAAAATAGGTTATATTTTAAATAAATAGAGAAATGTGATGCATATATACTTATAAAGTTTTTAATTTTTTTTTGAAATTTCATTTAAAACGAATATTTGCCATTGTAATTAAAAACACTAGTAATATAAAAAAAAAATTAAGTCAATTCCTACTTAGGTCAACAAAGAAAAATTTTATTTTAGTTGCTTTTTATATGAATAGTTGCAATTAATATAAAAATGTATATATATGACAGAATCACAATATTAAGTGACAAAATAGAAAGCTATTTTCCTTGTAATTTTCCATTTTCCTTTCTATATATGGCGTTGGACTATTTTTTTTGTCTTTGTTACTATTAATTCATCAATTAAACGTAATTATTCTAATAAAATGGTATAGTAAATAGAAATCACACATTTTCAGAAAATAGGCCACCCCAGGTGGGATTCGAACCCACGACCTTTGGATTAGAAGTCCAACGTGATATGTATTGCACTACAGGGACACAACGAACGGCTTTCTTTTCTATATATGCTGTTGGACTATTATTTTTATTTGTTATTATTTATTCAGTTTTTAATTTAACCCTATATCTACCGATGTTACTTATATAACTTGAATAGAAAGTATTTTATAAAAGATTGAAAATTTGAACAAGATATGTATATATAAATATAAATATAAATATATATATATATATAATAGTAGAAAGTGAAAAAGAGAACGCATGCATTTTCCCTTTAAATAGATAAAGATGTACTTGTCAAATCTGTGGTATAGAAATATTTCCTTGAACACTAAAAAATTAATGAAATCACAAGCATTTTTTAAAATTTGTTTTAAAGAAAAAAAAAGCTTTTATGCCCATCTTTAATTATATTATCAATTCATAATAAATCCAAAATCTTAAACCATAAGGTTAAAAACAAAAATCTAAGCGATTATATTTAAAGCAGATTTTTGTGATAGAAAATATTACGTTAAAAATATTTCTGGAATTCAAATGTTTTGAAAAAATATTGTTGCTCTCATTCTAAATGTGATTTTAAGGGCATAAACTATGATTAATGCATAGTTATAAAAAGTCATTCCCGTGTCAACTTTTTAACTTCATTCCTCTAAGAATAAAACCATTTTCTGTAAAATCTTTTTTATTTATCTAAAGATACCTGAAAATTCTATTCTGGCATTTGCGCAATTAAAATAAGCAAAATGCGAAGATTCTGATGAGTTTTCTTTTTTGCTAAATATTACCTATTTTTTGCATTTTTCCTATTTTGATCTTAAAGAAAAGTTTCCGGAATTTAAAAAAATTGCATTGGGCATTATACATATAGAGAGAGAGTGAGAAAGGTTTAAGTTTTTTTTATGTCATTAGCTATTTGCAAGAATTCTTATAATTATCTTAATAAAAAGTTCTTTTGGAATAATTGAGTGTTGTCATGGAAACAAACAAAAAACGGAACTAGTTCCTTTTGAAACCAAAAGTTAGCGCAAAAATGACAGTAATTCAAAAACATGCATAATCATGCAGAAAAAAAATTATAGTCTTTCATATGTATTTCATAGTACTTAAAAAGTATAACGGCACTACAGTTTGTTGATGGTAAAAACATTTATTTTTTATTTTTTATTATTTGACGGCATTCTATAATTTTATTAATGGGTTCTTGATAATTTTACACTAATTTATCTGAAGTGTCACTTTTTCACCACACGTTAGTCATTTTTTATATTCCTAATCTTGTTTTTAATGCCAAGACAAATTCTAAGATATATTTAAACCTGACTTTTAATTACTGGAGAAAAAAACGTGTACTCAGTCATTCTATCAGTGTATTCAACTTATAGAACATTTAGCTTTATTGAATACAGTTATGTCGCTATTTTTTTTACATGTTTGCTAATATTTTTTTTAAATGATCGTTTGTTTTCGACTTTTCAATACATTAACGCCCCCTTGTAGAGTTATCACCCTCCCCACAGTTTGAGAAACGCTGTTTTAGATAGTAAAATAGATCATATGTGTGCGCATTTATTACCTCTTTATATGTACGGTGCATAAAGGAATATTTTATTCCCACTATAAACGTATTTTGAAACCTTTAAGTAAATGTGGGACAGTTAAGAGCTTAAGGCACGAAAAACAATTCTGCTTATAAGCTGTACTTAAAAATCATTAAAAAATGTTATTTTTGAGAACACGAAATTTTGTTGAACGCTGTAATCACAAGCAATCTTATTCAAAAGTTTTAGAAATTCTGTATTACCTTGTTGTAATAGGAGTATATGCTTATATTATCAACAACTCTCATTTTCTAAGAAAGAACACTTTTTACGTAGTATAAAAAGGGTCAAAATTTAATAAAAAAAGATCTGAAAATTGAACATTGTACGGAACGACAACAATTTACTCAGCAATAACAACCAAAAAGGACCCTAATTCGTAAAATATGTTATATTTTTTTTAAAAAAATAAACCTTTTGGGGAGTAAAAAACGTATTGAGAGGGAGAAAGCACTTAAATATTCAATCATATGATGCGTATACTGTGCATCTTCTCTTTCTCTCTTTTCCGGATAAATATTGATAAATTAATTAGTAGTGATAGAGAAATTCAGTGAATATTTAATCAGGGCTAGTGCTCACACTATACAATCGAATAAAAAACAAATGCTCTCACTGTTTTATCTGCGTTATTTTACTTGCATTATACACTTCCTTCGTGTGTGATAATCCAGATTGAATTACTTATGGTAGAGTTATTAATGATAACTTAATGAATTTATGGAATGCTGATCAAAATATGAAGTATCATCTTTATTTGATGATATTTCTACATTCGCTTTCCTTTATAAAATGCATATCATTTAATATTAACGTCACGTTAGATCACCTCAGAGGTCTACTGGTGACGAGCCACGTAGTGATGAACTATGATCTGCTGATGAGGTCTTTCCTTTGAGCATTTCTGATAGGTTAATTTATTGAAATATGAAACTGTGCAATAATCGTTTTAGATTCAGCTAAATACAATAAATCTTATATCACAGTTATAAAAGAAAAACTTCACTCCACCAGAACTACAAGAAAGCAAATGTCTTTTCGGAAATGATCTTAATATTGAAACAATGTTTGTTGCTCTCCCAGCATCTTGTGAATAATTAAGTTTTACAGGGAAAGCATGAAATTCAATACGAATATAAAAACCCAAGAAGATGTGAGAGGGTTGTCAGATTGGCAACTTAATCAACCTTGGTGATAGATTTGGTGAAAAACTATTTCGCCAAGGAGCCATCAAGAAGTCTGTGGGATTGAACCTTCAGGAAATTTCCAGTGGGATGTATAAGGGACCTTTGAAACATCAGTCGAGTCATTCGAGTTCAGAATTTGCTTATGCGTTGGCTGCAATAAGACAGAGGGACTATTTGTGTGAGTTCCTGCTTGTGGAAATGTTCTAGAGATCCGTTTTTGGAGCATTGTAAGGCTTGTTTATAAAGATTGCGTTTTCAACAACTGCAAATAATCTGTTATAATATTCCTTTGTGTATACCTGTGCTTCTCAAACTTTCAATACTGGTGCCCTTCTTTTCAATCACAATTTTTATCGCACCCCCCTTATACATCAATAATGTACTGAATGCAATAATAATGCACTTTGACGCTAAAGCAACAATCTTTATCATAAACCGTACAAATTCATGACATAAGTATTAAGTTTTGTATATGTTACTTTTAAGCAAAAAAAAATTCAGTAATAGGTGTGTTATTTTTCCTTTCTCTAATTTTTAAATTGGAACATATTGCAAAATGCGGTGGTTGCTTAGAAGACAAAATATAGATATCAGCTAAATGTAGAAAAATAACTCAGAGGGTCAATTTCTAATCATAAGCATTCCTTTAAAAAACTTTGCTCTGTAAGACAAGCCCATGGAAGACGCTAATACTTACTAAACTTGTTCCTAATTTAGTATTAATTAATTAGTTATAAAATACTCTGTGAAGCACTGATACATTAAAAGTATACCGGCTGAAGTGCCCGCTCTTTGTACAAGTTCATTTATAAGAAAATAAAACATTATTGATATAATCGCTTAATTGTAAGGAGAGTAAAGCCAAGTGTGTGACAATGTTTACAAAAATGTAAAATGATTTCTTTTAAATGATATTGCTCAAAGTATAATTAGTTTTAAGCCAACTGTAATTTTAAGCCTCATAGAATTAGCATTTAGAATTGATGTTGAATAATGAACAATAAAAAAAATTCTGATGAAGAATAATTGTATTATTTTTAATGTTTAAAGCGAAAAGACTTCAACCATATTTTAACCCTGGAGCAGGCGCGTACTCGATACTAATGGTCGAGCGGAGTTAATGAGTCACCCCAATTCTTTTTTTATAATTATTTTTATAGTACACAATAAAATTCGTAATTCCAGTGAATAATTTAATTAAGAGAAAATATACTCACCTGCTTTCAAGGACACAGAATATATTTCGGAAAAAAAGTTATCACACCGGGAACTCAGACAAAACAAGTACCTTAAGATCGTAAAAAAACGTCTGTCACTCCCAAAAAAAAGAGGGAGATATGTGACAAATATATTTTAGTTCACGTTAAGGGGACTTGGCACCTTTCAAAAACCGAAAATCGATGAAAATATCGATTTTTCAATTTTTAGTTTAAAATGTAGTTTGATACCTTTGGTACAATTGAGGGAAGTTTCGAAACGATCTGATTATTTTAAACGCAGTAAAATGCATTTTAAATATTTTGACAGCTCTGTCAGCAGTTTAAATGCCACGCCCACCTCAATGTTTACATTTTTTTACTTGAGAATAAATCCATTATTTTACATTAAAAACTACAGAGAAGCAGAGAATCCGTTAAGCTGTGACTGTAACTATCAGCAAAGTTGTTTATTTACATTAGCTTTGCCATTTTCGCTTGCTGTGTGATTTTTAGTTTCATTAGTTTTTAACTTCATAGAAACCTAAAACAGCATTTTTTAATGCTACTTCAATCATAATTCATTTTATTAGTGGTTGTTATCGCTAATATGCCTCTTAGAAAACGTTCAGTACGTGCTTTGCAAATGAATGAAAAGCGATGGTGTAAAGCGAAAGTTGATTGTGAAGTGAACAAAATTCAGTTTTTTCAAATGTACGCCTGGAAAAATTGAACACTGTGGTAAAAAAGGATACCTCTGCTATTGGAAATTATATATTGGTGGACTTTAACCAAGTTAACAATCTTCTTCGAAGTGCAAAGTGCCAATATTGTGAAAAACAAACTTTGAAACTGGAGCTTGGAGCCAAGTTGGGATTTTCATACAATTTAAAACTATTGTGTAGCAATTGTGATGAAAACAAAACTGTTGTAAACACATCTCTAAAGTCTGTTCAGACCAGCCATGATGTGAATTTGAGAATAACTCAAGCTTTTTCACATATTGGGAAAGGTTATTCAGCTATAGAAAAATTTTGTATGGTGATGAATATAGATCCTTTTTCATCAACTACATATGGGAAGTGTGCGAGACGGCTGGATAATGCATATACTCTGGCATCTGAAAACATATTTGCGGAAATCCACCGAGAAATTAAAAATGTGTACGAGAATGGAGCTGAAATCACAGACTTAAGTGTTAGTTTTGATGGAACGTGGCTAACTCGTGGTCACACCTCACTTATCGGTGTAGGATGTGTTATAGATATGCTCACCGGATATGTTGTTGACTTTGAAGTGATGAGTAAGGTGTGTGTGTCGTCATTGCTCTGTGGCAAAAAATAAGCTAGGCCAGTCAAGTGCTGAATTCAGCATATGGTATGAAGGACATAAAAGCGAATGTGATATAAATCACTTGGGCTCATCTACATCAATGGAAATGGAAGCTGTATTAACCTTGTGGAAAAGATCCACATCACTTGGATTCCGTTATATTACAGTATTATCCGATGGTGATTGTAAAACGTTTAACTACTTGTGCGAGAAAAAAGTGTATGGACCTGACATTGTGATAAAAAAGGAAGAATGTATTAATCATGTTAGTAAGCGGTTAGGAACAGCTTTGAGATCTACTGTAAAAGACTGTCGTGCTCAAGGTATTTCTTTAGGTGGTAAAGCTCATGGTAGTTTGAAAGAAGCCACGATTAAAAAATTAACTACTTACTACCGAAAGGCTATTTTGAGAAACAAAGGGGATGTGAATGCTATTAAAACAGCAATATATGCTACATTGTTGCATAGCATTTCTACAGATGCTAAACCTCAACATTCGAAGTGTCCTGCAGGAGAATCTCATGGTGTTTCTACCAATCTGCGATTGCTAATGGGGAAAAACCTAACAATCATAAATTAAATGTAAGAACACCAATAAATGAAAAGTTTCTTCCAAAAATTCTACCGATTTATCAAAGACTTGCATCTAATGAATTGTTAGAAAGATGCATTCGATGTGGAACACAAAATGCAAACGAAAGTTTGCATAGCATGATTTGGGCAAAGTGTCCGAAAGAAATTTTCGTAAACAAAAGACGTGTTAAGCGGGCAGTAACAGAAGCTGTGTCTGCGAATACAATAAGGGTACAGTACGCACCATTGTAGAAACACAGAAAGCATTAGGTGTAGCTACTGGAGGCTCAACGACACAACTTGCTACTATCTTAGATTGTCGAAAACAAAAATTTAGAAAACATCGTCAAAATGCCAGTAATAAGCTGGCTCTTAAACTTATTAAAAAAGCAATACATAAAAAAGAGTTATTAGCTAGGAGGAGAGAAGGAATGACTTATGGCGCAGGCCAATTTTAAAACAAACCTGTTTTGAAAAAATAATACATTTTAGCATAAATTTGTTTTACTTTATTTTATTTTAGATATTGATTTAAGTAGCAAATTATTTTTATAAAAGCTTTTAAATTTTCTATTGTACATTTCATGTATTTTTATTACATTTATTTCATGTATTTCATTTATTTTTTAATATATTTCATAGATGTTCCTTGTAAAAATAAGTCACAATGATATTTCCTATTTTTCGTAATTTTGGGATCACAGACAGGCACTTTAAAAGAAGCTTATAATTTTGTTTAATATTTTGAAATTGAATTGTATTATGTTTTATTTTAAAGGTATATATTTATACAACATATTGAAAAATTATTACAAAATTTAGACATTGTTTTGATATATATTTGCTGATTGGTATTCTTAAAAATGCATTTTCTCAGTTCGAGTTTTTCATGAAATCATGGTCTTTAAAAGTACAAAACTTTTACAGATATTTATCAAACAACTTGAATTTTGGTGTGTATCTTTATTACAATGTGCTTAATTAAATTAGGGATCCATTTTTCAATATTTTGAATAAAAAAATTTTTATAAAAGAAAATGTAGCAGAAGTCATGTTTTTTTAGCTTTTTTTCCATTAATGTTTACATTTTATTTATTTTTTTCCAAAACTAATTTGTTTGTTGCAAAATCGATCCCTAAAGTTATTACTCATAGTCTAATAAATCCAAAAAAATTTTGGTGTCAAAATAATGATAATTGTAAAAGAAGAAGAATTTTGAAAATCGGTAAAAATTTTTTAAAAACTTTAAATTTTAAATTTTTTTTTAAATTTAGTAATTTTTTTCATGGTGAAATTTCTTAGTTTAGTAGTAACTGTTAATAATATACAAAAAAAATATTTTAAAACCCTTAATAAAAAAAAATTGAAAAAAGGTGCCGAGTCCCCTTAAGATTGTCAAGCAGGACGATAGTGTCAGGGCCATTGGTTACAATTAAACAGTTTTGACTGAATTACCGATTTCGTGCACACTGTGCTCGGCGTGACCGCTCACGGATTAAAAGAGTATTTATTACAATATGGATGCTCTAAAAAAATTATGTAAAACGTTTTTCATTTGTAAGCTCGAAGGTCAAACCACAGCAAATACATTCTGCTGCCTACAGCTGATGGCAATACTATGTAACAGTGATGAACTTTTTATCTTCCTAAAAATTTTTTTGATTATGGATCTGGGTTTTGTCTTTCCTCTGAAAGAGTAGCATTTTCGCTTTGAAAAGAAAACGTAATAAAAAAATTCTATCGTCATGGAATTACAGCAAATCGAATAAAACGTTTTTTATTTGGCTATAGTATCAAAGATAGCTAAAAAATGAGGTTTTGAGGTAGAAGCTTTTATTTTTGATGATGTAAAATCGCAGATAATATATATATATATATATATATATATATATATATATATATATATATTATTTTCGTGTATATGTGTATATGTTTAATTATGTCAGAAAGTATTTTGTTTTATTTCATTCTAATAAATAATTTTTTGTAAATCTTTTATTTTCGATATGCTCACGCCCCCTTCTAGGTTTATCGCGCCCCCCAGGGGGGCGCGCCCCACAGTTTGAGAAACACTGGTATATATACATCTATTTTTCTTCGTATAGTCATTTGCTCGTAGATTGTTCATTAATAATTCATCAAACAATTGGAGCCGTCGACTGCTTTTCCCCCATGCAAATTAGCTACAATATGAATGCATCAGATGAATTACTTTTAAGTTTTTAGATAATAACTTAATAGATAATAACTTTTATATATATATATATATATATATATATATATATACATACAAGTGATCAGAATTAAAACACCCTTACTCTGAGCTCTCTATACATCGAACTTTTCAGTGTAGAGGCTCCAAAATTGTTAAACATACTATTCAAGACATGGGGGAAACGGAATACGCGAAAAAAAATAGTTCCAGAAACACCGATAGATGGCTCTGTACACCAGATAATCTGAAAAAAGGAAAGAATTATCACAAAAAACAAAACACATGCAATATGTAATTTTGCTTTTTGATTTCTATTGCTGATATGAAAAAAAAGAAGATAAAAAAAGTGAAGAAACTTAAACTGTCATTGTAATTGAAATTTCGCCCTGTAAGCACAAAAATTTGCATAAAACCTTGGTTTGCAGCTATGTTCTTGGCATAAAAAGGGATGAAACAGGGAAAATGTCATTCTTATCATTGATGGCTGTCACGCTGCCAGAACGCGCTTTGCTTGTGAAGCTGTTTTATGAAAGCAAAGGAAATGCTGTAGCTGCACTTCGGGAGTTTCGTCGACTTAAAAATTTACGCAAAGGACCATTACTTCCACAAGCTCTAAAGAGAATGATCGCTCGATTCGAGAAAACTGGACATCTTGGTGTTCAGCCGGGTCGAGGATGCAAATCGACCTATTCAGATGTCGTTGAAGATGTTGCCACTGCTATTGTTGATCAATCAATGGATAACGTCATAGTCTGTAGTAGTGCCCGTGCAGTATCACGACACTTGGGTGTTTCCTACAGCACAGTGTGGAATGTACTGAGAAAAGTGGAGCATTTTTTCCCGTACAAAATTCGTCACAATCAGCAGTTGATGGCCAACGACAGGAAGAAGCGACTGACCTTTGCATTGACATTCCTGGCTAGAGTTGAAGTGGATGCATCATGGCCGTGAAAACTTCTATGGAGTGACAAAGCGCATTTCCATCTAAGTGGAACAGTCAATACCCACAACTGTCGCATTTGGGACACGGAAAACCCTCGCTCCTTCCAAGAGATTCCACTTCACTCACCGAAAGTTACAGTCTGGTGTGGATTCACAGCCACATTCATTCTTGGACCTTTCTTTTTCGAAAAGACTACTCACAATGGCCCTGTGATCTGCACCGTGACGGCCAGGAGGTACAAAAACATGCTTGAAAATTTTGTTGCACCCCAAATGCTACAACACCAATGTCTTGATTCAATTACCTTCACGCAAGATGGAGCGCCTCCACACATTGGACTCTGTGTGCAGCAGTTTCTTCGGCAACATTTTACTAATGATAGAGTGATTAGTCATGCGTTTCCGACAGCATGGCCACCTCGTTCTCCAGATCTTAATCCCTGTGACTTTCGGCTGTGGGGATATTTAAAAAATCTTGTTTATCGAGGACGTCGGATAACCTTGGCAGATTTGAAGTACAGTATCACTCTGCATGTGAGAAGCATCTCTGTCGACCAATTACGATCAGCAGTTGAACAAACTCTCCACAGACTGCAGATTTTACATCTTGTAGTAGGGAACCATATTGAGCAACATTCCCTGCATCGATAAGATATGAATGTTTGGTGCGATGGAATAAAATGTGTTACAAATGTGTATTTTGTGTCTTTTTAGTATATTCTCTGTTACACAGCGCCATCTATCGGTGTTTCTGGAACTAATTTTTTTTTTTTTCTCGCTAAATCCTTTTCCCCATGTCTTGAATAGTATGTTCAATAATTTTGGAGCCTCTACACTGAGTAGTTCTATGTGTAGAGAGCTCAGAGTAGGGGTTTTTAATTCTGATCACCTTGTATATATATATATATATATATATATATATATATATAAGCTTTTGTATTATTGGTAGACATATTTTTATTCCAAAAGTGTGTCTGGGATATATCATATTGTGGAATGCACTCTCGAAGACCGCGTTAAGTACGAGACATTTTCCATTAAAAAAAAATGATATACAAGCCAAATTACCTATTAAGGTATCCAACTTCGTTCGGAAGCGTGATTTTGCAAAAGCGCATAAATGGATAATTTTCATGATATTTAGTGTCACTTAGATTATAATATATGCGTAAAATTGTTTTAAGGACATTTTGACAAAAACAATGTATTTAAATATAATATTTTGGCAAAAAATTAACTTAGAATAACCTTTTTTCCAAATGATCTCCTTTTGTGAAAAATGATTCTATTATAATAATATTTTGCCTGTATATAGCTCAGACCTCTCTACAGTGGCTCAACTAGAATTTTTGAAATATATAACTATAAGGTGTGTGACCCAATGAAATAAAGGGACACGCGGGGAAGGGGTTCTTAATTAAGTCCACTAGTTAATTAAACACGTTTATTAGACAAAACAAACATTTACATACATAACTAGAGAACTAACAATTACAATAGAATTGAAAGGGATCGGGGGGAGCGCATGCTCGTACGTCCTTACAGTTCCGAAGCTTGGCCATTACTGAAGATTGTTCTAGCCGCTAGAGGGCGCGATAGTCTTTCTACTGTTCATATGAGAAGAGTTTAAACTACGGGGGTTACATAACTTAGAAGTGGGTTTATTCATATTTTACGACCACAGAGGGGAGAAATTTTAAGAAAAAACCTCCAATAATTATTTCAATGGGTGGTAACTCTGAAAATAATGGGAATTTTATAAAAATTCTAGTTGTGTCTCTGTAGAGAGGTCTGAGCTATATACAGGCAAAATATTATTATAATAGAACCATTTTTCACAAAAGGAGAACATTTGGAAAAAAGATTATTCTAAGTTAATTTTTTGCCAAAATATTATATTTAAATAAATTTTTTTTTGTCAAAATGTCCTTAAAACAATTTTATGCATATATTCTAATCTGAGTGACACTAAATATCATGAAAATTATTCATTTCTGCGCTTTTTTAAAATCACGGTTCCGAACGTAGTCGGATACCTTAAATACAGCTTTTACGAGAAAAACTGAGATGGAACTATTATACTGTAGTAATATAGTGTTTTACCTTGTAAAATATTACTCATAGTTAAATTTATTATTTCTAAGTAAATTAACTCATGTAACAAATTGATTTTAATTTGTTTATTAAATCGAAAATTATTATGAAAAATAATTCAAATAGTTTCCTTTTAATATATATTGAATAAATAAATAAAAATATTATAAATATTTTATGCTCGCTCAAGGAGAAACATTTGTTATATCAATGTCAGTTATCATGGATAAGAATCCGAAAAGAATTAGTAGAATTAAAATCACGAAAAATAAATGCCTAAAATACATTTTCAAAAAAAAAAGAAAAAATTCAAAGCTAAAAAGAAAACCTTTCTACTTCATCTATCATTTGGAGGTGGGAGGAGCTGAGAAAAACTTATAATATTTATAAATATACCTGAAAACAATTCTTACCCATAAACAGATATATTACAATAAACACCGTCAGAAACAAACGCTGCGTTTTCACTCTGATTTTAATTAAGTATCAAATTTTCACTTCTGTCACAGCATGTACTATACTTTATCCTTCTAAGTTCCATTTAGAGCCGTTAGAGCGAGGCGTATTCCTCTGAAACCTAAAACAATTTTTCGAATGCATAAACTTGACAATTCGGTCATGCATAATGCATAGTATGGACACTTTTTAAGAAAAATAGTACATTTTCCTAGAACTCGGAATAACTTAATGCGTTAAATATAAGAGAGGTCTAACACATCGTTATTTTAAGGGAATATATAAGCACGAATTTGCAAGTCCTTAAAAGTAAAGCTTGACATAAGAAGAGGTAAAATTTATATGCTAAATTACTGTTAAAATTGACAGTTATTTTTTAGCTATTTATTTAACACACCAGAATTTAAATGCGTACTTAACCAGACACGTAAGTACAAGATTTTACTTGAAAGCTTTCAGGTATGAAAACAACAACAAAAAAAATGTTACACAAGTCTTTTCAAGTAATTCGTTCCTGTAACGAATCAAAAAGAAATATTTAAAATATTTTTTTTTATTCGAAGACCATAGTTTAACTAGAGAAAAACTCCAAGCAAAGCATAACAAAGATACATTTTAAGTTTTATTTCTTGATATTTTATAGAGTATTATTTCATAATTTTCCTACTTAATTGCCATTTATACATGAATCGTTTAATTTCTTTAAAAAAAAATCTTATTCGTGGATTTATTATTGTTTCACTTTATCTTATTTTATTTTATTTGTTTGAAGTGGTTTCGAAGAAAATATAAAAAAATTTTCATTTATTATTAAAAAACATACCATTTGTTTTAATATATGTAATTAGTCTTGAAAACTGCAATTATCTTTAAAATGTTTCTTCTGGTATTTAAACGTTGAAAAGAAACTTATGTCAGAAATTTTAAATTTACTGCTGCCATTTATTTCTCAAAAAAAAATTCTTATTACTGTTTCGCAAATAATTAACTTTGTTTCATAAATGTGAAACAAGAAGTAGTTTGAAATATTTTCCAAGACTTGTTTACTTTTAAAAAGCCATTTAGTTTTATTTTTATATTATTAATATACATAGTCTTTTCTACATGTAAGCATATCTAAGTACATTGGGTTTTTTTTTATTTTAATTTTAATAGACATAAAGCAACTGCTTTTACACTGATTGCAAAAGGAATACGAGCTAAATTGGTTCATTTAATTAAGTTTTCGCTTTAAAACCTCATTTTACACTCATATAGTATTACGTATGTTTGACGTCCCTTTCTAGCTCTGAAAAATGCACTGTGTCTTTGGAGGAAAGTTCAATCTGCTTTTCAAAGCAAATTCACCTTGGAATGCTGAGGAGATAAGTGTAGATTCCTTAGTAGAAAGTTTCTTGCACACATTTTCAAAGGATCACTATGATGTGAGATGTATCAGATTCGCACCTCAGAAGTCTGTACTCCTTCTGAGTTCTCGGCGTTCTTAGTCAAGAGAGTAAAATAACACAGAGAGTTTGAAACTCAGATTAAGCGACTTTCAGAAGTAAGTATAATATAACCCTTATATATATATATATAGTATAATAAAATAAAATAAGATACCAAGTGAAAAAGTTGTATAACCTACAATGCCAAAGAAGACAGAGATTGGAGTCCAAGAGACATAACAAATGTAGATACAAAAAGGGTCTTTGGACTAAAATGGACTAACCTATTATGATTTCTAAGGCTGTCGCTGAATTAGGCCAGCAATTTAGGGTTAAGTAACTTTGTGGTACAAATCTTCCTCGTACATATACATACACATATATATATAGTCGACTTTCGCTAATTCAAACCTTCGATAATACGAACCTCTCGCTAATTCGAAGTATATGATCAACCCTAGAAAAACTCTTAATATTTCGAACTAAAACAATATGTTTTGGTACACTCAATATTTTGAAGTAAAACCTGAGACAGGACAGACTCAACACGCAATAATTCGAAGTTATCTTACAAAACTCTCGACAATTCGAACACTGACTAACTAGAGTCCTGTAGCAAACAAGTTGGACCTTACACGTCTTGTATTGTATTGTCTCTGCGTGTCTCCCATGTAACGTAGCCTCTTTGATGACCATCAGTCTCCTATTCTTTGTTTGTATTTCCTGGTTCCTCAGGCGAAAAAACACTTTAATTGCTTTCATTCTTCAAGTGGACAGCTCTGGCCGCATCTGTTGTCAGCCGTCAAAATTTTTCCTTTAACACGTGGTCTTGCTACACATGTGTACAAAAAGGATGGCCCATTATTGTGAAGAAAAGATGCGTAAGATTTATTATTATTATTATTATTTTGCGTCGGACTGACATGACGATTTATGGCTCAACTGCGTGACTTAAAGCACGTGCCACCTAATACGGCATGGGCCAGACCGGACCTTACTTTGAAGAACCAATGGTCTTGGGGACAGTGTCTGAGGGAACCCGGTGCGAAACAATTTTATTTCCAATGAGGAATGGAAGAGATTTAGTGGGGCGTGAAAGAGTTCTTTTCGAGAATTACTGTATTTTTTTAACAAAAGGACATTTAACTTCTGTGTAATATGTACTTTTTAAAAATACTTTAAAGTAATATTACACATATGTACAATTGTTGTTTTATTACATAGTTTAAAATTTAAACGTGTTAGAAAAAATTTACTTCGTGTATTTTGGGATTTTTTTCTTACCCTCTTGATAATTCAAAGTTTTTCATTCATCAATCCAACTTTGAATTATCGAGAGTCGACTGTATATATAGTCATTATACTGTCTCTGTGTAACATTATTTATGAAAAGAGATGAAAACAAAAAACAAAAAAAAACACTAATGTAACTAGCAAACTTTTAGCAATTAAATCAAATTACTAAAACAGAGTCAGAACCTGTTCCAAAAGTATATGCCTTATTGGATCAATGAATAAAAATTAAGTATTTTTCTACATTAGATTTAACGTAGAGATATTGGCGCATTAAATTAATAGAAATGCCTTTAAGAAATTAACATTTGCAACAAATTTTGTACTCCGTGAATGGCTGACCATCACCAGGTTGTTCTCCCACAAAATTTGGGGGAGGAACAGAGCCAACATGTTCCATCACTTGAATGGTTCTCAAAGCTGCGGTTAACGACAGGAGTAAAACTAGACCCTTGCTACGATGAATTTCGTGGGCTTCGATTTAACACCGTCAATCAGGTGGCATTAGAAACAACAAAAAATAGGTGTCAGCAGAGATTTGACATAAAAACCAGCCTACCCTTTTCAGTCTAATCACCATACCCTTCGTAAAAAAATGTCGATAAAATTGACTCCATCGGCTTCGGTATGTCATTCTATGTGTTTCTTGTTTTACACTTGTTCTATGAAGCACGAGATATTTTTTCACGTTGATTTCCTTGACATTAATAACGGCACATTTATTGCCCATTCTGTAAATTCCTACCCTCATATTTTACAGAAAACGTATGGGAGTACTATGCAATTTACATCATTTGTCTTAATCGGTGAAGAGCCCCAACCATGAAATTTGCATAATTTTCTAGCTTCTCCTTCTTAGTGTTGCGTTTTCAGTGTCACGTAGCAAATATATATACTCATTTGTATGTGATTTTGCAATTCAAATACTTTTCCTTGCTATTTCTTTCTGAAAATTCTTTTACACAGTCTAAGTGAAATAGTTTTTCAATTTAAAATTAAATTTTAATTTAGAGAATGCTTCCATGAGTATACAAAGCTTACCCTGAACTTATAACAAGTTTTATAAGAAGGGAATGATATAAGAGAGGGGAAAAAAGAATCTCATAGCACAAATAATACTTATTACATTTCAAAATTAGCTATCTTTTATTTTTAATGAAAATTGTAAGTTTTTACGCCTTAACCCAGTGCTTCTCAAAGTTTTAATATTCGCGCCCAATATTGAATCATAATTTTCATCGCACCCTCCTCATACAATAACAATGTATTGAATACAATAATACTATATTTTGATGCTAAGACTACGATACGACTTTAACCTTTTGCCACCGGCGTATATAAACGTCTCTCTCAAATGCGCCATAACCTGACTTTTATATATGCGTCTTTTCGAAGTACGATCTTCTCTGTGCACTGTTATCCATAAAATTATTCCGAAAGCTTTAGAATTGAACAAAAAGACCTTGACAGTCTTTGTGTTGAATTTACTCAAATCACACACACACAGAGGCTCAGAAAAGGAATAAATAAAAGCATTAAAAAATTGCTTTTATTTATTCCTTTTCTCTCTGTAACTTTTAATTGGCAGTTAAGGATTTTATTATAAATCATACGAATTATCAAGATGAGTGTTAATTTTTGTATATAATTTTATATATGACAATCCCATGGGGATCACTGGTAATTATTAAACTTTTTCTTAACTTAGTATTGGTAAAGTAATTATAAAATACATTGTGTAGCACCGATATATTTATAAATGTAATACTCAGGGTAAGTGTGTATTTTGTATTTTAGGTCAGAATGTATTTTGCTTTTTAGGTAGAATGCATTTTGTTTGTTTACTTTCAGTAAATTAATAATTTTTTTTTTAAATAATCTTTTGCTTTTCACTTTTCAGTATGTTCGCGCACCCCTCCTAGAGTTGCCACGCCCTCTAAGGGGGGCGCGCCCCACAATTTGAGAAACGCTGCCTTAACCCATTCCCGGTTTTCCCAAGCTGAGCTCGGGCAGGCGCGAAACGTAACATTCTGGCTGATCCCGAGTGAAGCTCGGGAAATGCGAAAATGTACACAGTACAATCGGTCCTTCTCGAAATATTTCACATGTGCTTTAAATGGTTTTGAATAGTTATAAAGTATCACTCGGGGGGATTTTCTTCAAAAAGAGGATGTCCTTCTGCTGAGCAACCCCCCACCCCTTTCACGCTTGTCTGAAAGACATTTGCTGACTACATTCCCTCAAGCGAGACGAATACTAATCCAACACAATAGTATTATTTGCTGATCAAAAAGACAGTAAAGGGAAGAAGGTAAGAAGAGAAACAAGATTCTACTGTCCAGGTTGCGATGTTGGGTTGTGTTTAGTACTGTGTTTTCAAATTTCTCATACACGATCAAATTCTGATTAATAATTTCATACTCATTTATGTAAATGTAAAAGATACAAATAAAATTTGTAACTCAAGATAAAAGCTAGGTATTATAAGCTTTATATGTGTATAGTTTAGCGGGAATTGTGTGTGACTCAAGAGTCTAATGATTTCTGTCATGCAGAAAGTCAACTTTACAGTTAAATTACTCAGTTATTTAAACAGATTTTTTTACATTAATTTTTTAAAAATTTTGAATGCGAATGGTGCTAATATGTTTAAAAAGATATGTATGTTGGAAAATATGCACACAAAAAATTTACATTTGTTTATCCGTAATCCAAAAATAAAATGAGCCTGGAAGGGTTTAAATATTTATTGCATTGTTTAAGCCTGAATTTTTAAAGAAAGTAACCGGAAACAAACTTACATGAATATTAATAGAATGCAAAGAAAATCATATTTATTAAATCATCATTTTCTTTTTTTTTTTTTTAAAGTTTTTAAAAAATTTTTAGTTGTTTATCTTGTCAATTATATATCTACTAGTCATAGCATATCAATTTGGAAAACATTTTTTTAGTTTCATATTGTTAGTTCAAAAAAAAAAAGTTTTTGATGATGATACATTACTAGTGAGTTGAGAAAAAAAGATTAATAATTTTAAATTTATCCTATTTTCTTGACAAGAGGTTAATTAAAAAATCCATTATATCCATTTTCTTTATCACTTGTGAATCTTAGTGGTTTATCTTAGAAATAAAATCATTACCATGTTAATTAGAACCATTCATCTTTCAATATTTTGGTCACTTGAAAAAACAAATTTCTGTTTCAAGTTTCGTTATCAAAGTTTCCTTATGCAAAAAAATACTCAATTACATACTGTCAATATTATTCTACACTCCATTCATCTATCAAAAAATTACTTTCGAGAAAATAAAGAATTTTATCTTTGTTTAAAAGTAATTTAACTTGGAATGTAAGCGTAAATATGTCTTTGCGAAACTTTTAGTCCCATGACGAAAGTACATAAAAAAAATCCTACCCACAAAGTTTAACAAAATTCTTAATTGTTCGTTATGTAAAAATGCGAGAGCTCAACCAACAGAAAAGATTTCTTTTTATTTTGGTGTTAGTGACTTGTTTCTCGATTCCTTCTTATCCCAACGTTTTTTTTTTATACTTTGGGGAAAATATATTAAACTTTCTTTGATAGCAATACAAAATCTGTAATTAATTGAGTCGAATTTCATTAGTTATTGTTCAAAGGCGATTTCATGTTTCAATTCTAATAAATTACAGTACATATAAAATGTAGTTTGTTAAATTTATTGTTTATATTTAAAAAAGTTTTCTTTTTCATTTTTTGAAAAAATAAAATAAGAAGCTTTAAGAATAAAAATTGTACACATCATGTGGGTACTCTTTTTGATCATGACCCAAATATATTCTTGATATGTTCTTTAAAAATGTTTGGACTTCAAGGTTTATTAAGAATTAGGATGTCTTAAAAAGTTATAATGGAGTATTAGGTACTTTGTATGTGAAAAAGCATAACTTATTAAGTGAAACTTAATAAGAAATAAGACTCACACAAGCCTAATTAAAAAAATGGAACAGAGCTCTTTTTATTTAATTCAGCAGATTCTCAGTCTGAAAATAAAGCAATATCAAGTTTGTCTTAGGTAAACGTAATATTTTAACAAGTAAAATAAAAAGGTAGGATATGCAAATTTCAACCGCATAATTCACAATGCTATACATTACCATAAATTTTAGTCACCGAATATATTCTAAGATAAACTTAAGTAAATTTACTATGGATTCTGGGAAATAGTCTTCTTGTGGAACTTCATATTTTCCTTGTAACCTTTGAGGAGAGATAGAATTCTAATAAAACTATTAACTTGATTATTTATTCTGGTAATAGGTTCTCCCAGTGTTAGAGTCATGTCGATTACTCCTATTATAAAGTCGGGTTCAATTAATGATCTCTCGAATACAGGACTCTCGTAAATTAATAGTCAGGCTTCATCTCCACTCCGCCCTCCAAAACCCTAGCTTGACACCACAGACGTTGCAGACCACAGTAGTTTGCAGTCAGTTGAATCTACACTGCAGGCCGTCTGGCATGGAGCTGTCCTTGAAGTAACTGAGTTGTAACGGTTCGTTATGTTGCTGTGCTGCTAACTGCAACTCAATTTCATGCAGCAGACGTAATACGATGCGCAGCAGCCATTCAACTAACATGGCGATCTTCTCTCTCAATAGTGCCACGTGGCTACACGTAACCCGATCTTCTTCAGGCAGTATCTTCCCTTGACCACTGCTGCCACCAATCATGTCCATTCGGTACATTCCAGCAAAGTCTTTATGCAATATCACGGAAAGAAAATCTCCTTTCCATAGTGCTATAACACGTTCTAGTTCAAACTTAGTGAGCTGTTGATAATGGCTTCGTCGTCTTCCTAATGATATTCCTGACAAAAATTACTTCACTACCACAAATCTCAACAAACATTTCAGCGCGTATTTAAAGCAAACCTGACTTACACGTTCATAGTATGGTGCTTCTAGCACTACATTTATGCTTGTAGCGCGTGCGAAACTACGCCATCTTTCTCAGATGCGTATATATATATTAATATATACCTACTAAATTCCGTTTATATAGCACAACTCCTTTTGGTGGTGTTATATATATTCATGTGTGTGTGTGTGTGTGTGTGTGTGTGTGTGTGTGTGTGTGTGTGTGTGTGTGTGTGTGTGTGTGTGTGTGTGTGTGTGTGTGTGTGTGTGTGTGTGTGTGTGTGTGTGTGTGTGTGTGTGTGTGTGTGTGTGTGTGTGTGTGTGTGTGTGTGTGTGTGTGTGTGTGTGTGTGTGTGTGTAGGGTTGGAGTTGGATATGTGCAATGTCACATCCCCTCCCCCTGTTATTTAGTCCATACTGACGTCACACCCCACCAGAAATGTCCGACTAAAGGACACACGGGAAATGACGCAGACTGACGTTAGAGACGCTAAGCTCTAGACGTAGGAGAAAGACGTTCTCCTTTGCTGTTTAATATATTTTAGATATTTCATCCTTCAATTTGTTAAATAAAGCATTTATCATCAGGTTGTAGTCATTTTCCCATATATATATATATATATATTAATAATATTTATATAATACAAATTTTGAACTAAAATTAAAAACTTTCATTACAGTACATGACTTATTCTACTCATGGACGGGACAATAGGGAAGTCACGAAATTCTTCAAATTAAACTGAAACAAGTTTTTTAGAGAAAAATGTGTTTTAAGTAAAATTAAAAATTCATATTATTGATACTAAACGCAATTTTCCTTATGTGTGTGTGTTGTGTGTGTGTGGACTAATTAAACCTTTCTTTTTCAATTTATCTCCAAGCCTTTTTTTTTTTTTTTTTTGCAATCGTAATTGGTGACAGAAACACATCTACGAATCTTTTTCTAATCATCCGCAGACAGGATTTAAAAATAACTCTCAATTCAGCTTAAATAATCCTCTTCTGTTAAGTAAATTGTCGAGAAAAAGGATAAACTAAAATTTTTATGTTTTTAAGTTTACATCAAAATGTCTAAGCCGGATGAAGTTTTTTTTTTTTTTTTTTTTTTGTTATTTCTCGATTTTTTTCCCTTGTTCCTTTTAAAGACATACTTGAGATGGAATATTTTACTTGTTAATTTTTTTTAGATTTTCATTTAAAATACCTGGAATTTTGAAGATTAACCCCTTGCGTACCATGTAACCACAAGTGTCGCGTACCATACGTGGAAAGTAAAAATAAATAAAAAAATAGTTTTACAAACTTTAGAAAGAGAAACAAAACTCCAACTAACGTGAACCTTAGTCAACGTCAAAAAGAAAAGGAAAATGTGCGTCTTAACGTTAAGGTATCCATAAAGATTTAGGATTTCTGGGGATGCAACAAAGCGCAGTCTGGTATGCAAGGGGTTAAAATTAACAAGTAAGGATTTTTTATCCTTTGTAATTGCGCTTTAATAAAATTTAGAACAAGAGCATTAAGAGTTTATTTTAATGTAACCGATAACTTTTACTGTAAGCAGATATATATATATATACACTGGTGTGCAAAAATTAAGGACGAAGTCGAAAAATTAGCATATCAGCTGAACGAAGAGGCAGAGCGGACAGAAAGACCAATCAGGAGATTAAGTAAGGTGATGTACGGTAGCACATGAGCAGATATGCAGGTAGACGTAATGGGGAAGTGTCTGAGTAGTATAAAGCATGTTGTCGGTGTAAGATCAGTATTTCTGGCAAAGAGATTGCACGCCGTATAGCAGTTAAAATCACACCGAGTTGCTGCCTCAGCGAGAAATGGCGAATAATCAATCTGTTAGACGACATCTGGATGCTTTTACCCGAGGTCGAATCATTGGGAAGTTGGAGGAAGGCCGCAGTGTGACAAATGTGGCTGCAGAGTTCGGAATTGCTCACAGCATCGTTTCACGACTTTGGAGACAATTTCAAACTACAGGAACAGCTATCCGGGGGTTCAGTAGGGGTCGTCCACGAGGATTCACACCCACAGATGACCGGTACATTGTCTTACAGGCCAGAAGAAACAGGCGGCAGACAGCGGGAGAAATCGCTAGACACACGACACAGGCGACTGGACGACTGATATCGCGTTTTACCGTGGCCAGAAGACTGCACGGTGGTGGTCTGTTTGCACGACGCCCTGTACGGTGTGTACCTTTAACGCCTGCCCATCGGAGAAGGCATTCTCTGTGGTGACGGGAACACCGGAATTGGAGAGACAATGAATGGGGACGAGTACTCTTTACAGATGAGAGCAGATTCAGTTAGAGTAGCGATTCTCATCGCATACTCATCTGGAGAGAGCGGGGAAGCCGCAATGATCCCACGAACATCAATGAAAAAGACAGGTATGGAGGTCGCGGTGTTCTCGTTTGGGGAGGCATCATGCTTGGTAGTCGTACAGACCTTCACATCTTCGACGCAGGTTCAGTCAACGGGACCCGTTATTGTAACGAGATTCTTCTTCCATATGTGCGTCTTTTTAGAGGCGCTATGGGTCTGCAGTTCCTTTTCATGGACGACAATGCACCCTGTCATCGCACAGTAGCTGCCGAATAGCTCTTAGAGAGTGAGGATATTGAACGTATGGATTGGCCGGCACGATCTCCGGATCTCAATCCCATCGAGCATGTATGGATTTTCTAGGCAGACGCTTGGCAGCTCGTACCTTACCACCAGTAACGATTCGGGAGCTTCGATTGGCGCTGCAAGACGAATGGGCAGCAATGCGTCAACAACTCATTGACACCCTCATTCTCAACATAGGCAGACGCTGTGAAACCTGCCTAGCAGTCAGGGGAGATCATATCCCCTACTAAAGACCGGATGTTTCTTGCTCGACACCCATCACAGGGATGTTTCGGCCTTCAGTCTCATTACGCTCCATGCTACTTTTTCAATCAAGCTTCTTTTTATCCTTCTGATTTCTCTTTTAGTAAGTGTTGCTTTACATATTACACATGTCCTTACGTATTGGGGATCTTACGGTATTAAATGTGTTGATTTGGAAAGCTTTTGTACAAAGTTATATTGAAAAAACCGTCTCGTCCTTAATTTTTACACCAGTGTATATATATATATATATATATATATATATATATATATATATATATATATATATATATATATATATGTTTTATGCTGTTTCTTGCCTCTAAAAGTTTAAGAAGTTTCAGTGAGATCAAACAGTTCTGTTAATTTCCTTTATTCTGCAATATTCTTCATTGCGTTCTTTACAACCTATCCAAATATAGCTGATTTATTGATTGATTAGCAACGTTACACTTTAAATCTACATGAAGGTTGTCGGAGACGAACCTTGTACTTTAAGCCACGGTCAAGTGAAGAGGATGACATCTAAGCTGACCTCCACCCTCTCCAAAACTCCGCAACCTGCCATCCTACTATGAATGCTTTGAAAATAAAATCTTAAAAATATAAATGAGCTTTTTAATTCTTGTTGAGTTCTCGTTGAAAAATTCTATTAATAAGTTTCTTGGTTCTTAAATTCTCTTCGGATCTGTAACATAAATTAAGCTGAAGAAATGCTTTGATTTGAACTTTCAATAAATAGACGACTTTTCAAGAATCAGTATAAAAAGATGAATCAACACAATAAAGGCAAACGTTTGGAAGCTATTTAAACGTTTTGCCCAATATTAGGTATATAAAGGGTGTTTTTTTAGAGGTATAGAACTTTAAATTGCAATAAAACAACGATGTATTACTCGATTGACATGAATTTTTTTTATTCGAAAGATAATCTTGAGGCATTACATTTTAAATATGATTTCTGGCATATGACTGCCACGGGTGGCTCGGATGTAGTCCAATCTGGACGTCCAATTTTCGATGACTTTTTCCAACATTCGTGGCCGTATATCAGCAATAACACGGCGAATGTTGTCTTCCAAATGGTCAAGCGTTTGTGGCTTATCCGCATAGACCAATGACTTTACATAGCCCCACAGGAAATAGTCTAGCAGTGTTAAATCACAAGATCTTGGAGGCCAATTCACAGGTCCAAAACGTGAAATTAGGCTTTCAGCAAACGTGTCTTTAAATAAATCGATTGTGGCACGAGCTGTGTGACATGTTGCGCCGTCTTGATGGAACCACAGCTCCTGGACATCATGATTGTTCAATTCAGGAATGACAAAGTTAGTAATCATGGCTCTATACCGATCACCATTGTCTGTAACGTTGTGGCCTTCATCGTTTTTGAAGAAGGATTCCAACTGCCCATAAAGCGCACCAAACAGTCAGTTTTTCTGGATGTAACGGTGTTTCGACATACACTTGTGGATTAGCTTCACTCCAAATGCGGCAGTTTTGTTTGTTGACGTAGCCATTCAACCAGAAGTGCGCTTCATCGCTAAACAAAATTCGCTTATGAAAATCGGGAACAACGGCAATCTCGTTTTGGGCCCATTCGACGAATCTACGCCTTGCTTGATGATCGTTTTGATGAATTGCCAAACCAAACTGAGAATAAATCACTTGACAGCTGTTAAATCGGTCGCCATCTTGGAAAGTAATGCCAACTTAAACTTCTATACCTGGAAAAAAAACACTCTTTATATATGAACATGTAGCTTGCTGCTTTGCTGTCAAACTACTTTTACACTATCTCTGGCCATTTACCATTTCCTTTTTCATCTAGCGACCATTTTTAAGATTTGAAATGTTTTGACATCCATAAATAACACCTAGATGCCTTTTATGAAAACGTGATCTTCCTATTCCAATTCTAAGATTTATGGTGGGATGTTGAGGGAAGGGTATAAATATTTTCCAAACAAAATTTTTTATGGCGAGGTATAAAAGTTACAAGGGTATGATAAGAATAAAGAGAAGTATATAGATTAATAATACGGTCAAACCTCTGTATAACGAACCTCTATTTTGCGAATTTCTCTATTTTATGAAATTTTCCCGGGAACCAAGAACATTTTACTATTTTCTTTGTAAAATAACCTCTAAATAGCCAAGTGCATTTTCTATATAACGAACTTTTTGTCTTGTAATATGATTATTTCTCTCTTTATTTAAAATATTTCAGATTACTTTCTCTTTTAGCACATTTTATATTGACCAGTAATCTTTAACTGGTATTACTAAGTACCTAACTCCCCCAAAGCAATAAATTAATTGATTTATCAGTAATTAAATTTAAGGACGCATGCAATAGTGTATGCTTAAAATTACTGTTTATAAAATAATGTTACTCGTAAGCTTAAAATTAGGAAATTTCATTTAAAAATTCATTAGTTTTAATGTAAAATTATTTTTTAAAGTTGAAAATGCAATGTATTCCTGGACAATGTCTTTTTTTTTCCTTATTTTCCTTGCATATTTCTTTTTTATGGGTAAGGCATATAAAATAAATAGATAATAATTTTCAAAAAAGTGTGAATAGTTACTTTTTTTGAATATAGTGTTTATGAATTAAAATTTCTTTTATGTGGTTTTTAAAGTATATTAATTGATGAACCTCTATTTAACGAATTTTCCAAATAGCAAACTTTTTTTCGGGATTTAGCGACTTCGTTTAATAAAGGTCCGAATGTATTTAGCTATGTGGGACGTTTAAAATATATTTTATTTCTATATTTTTAATGGAAAATCAACTTTATTATTTTTATTTTGACTTAAATCTTAGCTAGTAAACGTATTTTAATAAATTATTAGCTTGGTTTAAATTTTGCACCGTCCATTAAATGTGTGCATAAAAGTGAATATTAGCCACAATACAAAATTATTCATTACTTTAAAGACAAATACAGAGTTGACTTCTGTTGAATCACAAGCTTTAGATATTTCAAGGAAAGTTGCAAAAGGTTTTTGTACAAATCACTTAAATTGCTATTTCATCATCTGTTTTCCAACTGTTTATATATAATCGCTAAGAAAATGCAAGGTATATTTGATTCTGCTGAGCTATCATGTGAATCATATCTATTTAAAAATGTAATATAAATATCTCGAAAGGTTAAATTTCGAAAGATTCGTAATCAATTATGTTCAACAATTCCCCTCACGTTTCTTTGAAAGACAAAACATATGACACAGAGGAAATAAATTTCAAAAGTCGCAGATACAAACTTTATCAAACATTAAGTGAAGAACTAATCCCATAAACCCAACATGTTTTATATTCAGGGTTCAGTCATTCAAAGAAATCTGATAATCAGAAAAAAATACAATAAGAACTTCTTAAAAATCAAATAATTACTTTAAAAAAGTTCTTACCTTGATAAGGATTTTAAGTATACTGTCGTGTTATATATATATATATATAACTTTGTTGCAAAAAAAATTTAAACCGTAAATTAAGCATATTTTACGATTGAGATGTTTAAAAAATCACATCTTATTTCACTAATGCTGTTCTCTGGATTTAAATATATTGATAAAAAAATTTTCCAAGACCCCGGTATAAAATAAAATTCCACCTAACATTCGTTAGAGATCCTATTAACATATAACACTTCTTATTCTATTCAGTTTAAGCACGAAGGAGCATTTTGTTAAAAGTAAAAAAAAGTATACTTATTTTTAAAAGAATGGTTTGATTAAATAATCAAAATCCAAAATCTCGCAACTTTTTTTTTACTTTTAATATATTTATTTCCTGTATATTCTGGCAATTCTTCACAAATGGCCTCCATGCTTCGGAGCACAATTCAGGAAAGATTTCAGCAATAGTTTGGTGGTAGTTCTACTCTAGGGATCAATAAGTTTATTTTTATTATTTCACTTTTATTTACAACTTTTTGCTCTTATTAATCGTTGAGCTGAATAATAAGATAAAAAGCAGTTGGACGGGTTATAAATAATTTCCAAGCAGGTTTCACAAAAATAAGTAATCATCCTGAATTTAAAGCACTTTGGATGATTGTTCTCTAAGGGAAAATATTTAACATGAAATCTCATACTCTTTTACTTCATATCACTAATGGAATATTTCTCATGACGACATACTGAACTGGAAGGTAGTTTTTCCACTGAATGTCTTACTACAAAATCAATGTAAGATATTTAGATATTTCTATATTCTGTTGTCTGAGAGCTATGATTTAATGTCGGCACAGGTTTATAATAATGTGTTTTTATTGTTTCAAATTATACGTTAAGAATTCATTTTGAAAAATTTAGTCGTGAAAAAAGAAATCCCAAGTAGAAAACAAAAAAATTACTTGCGTCTTTTAAACATTAAAAAGAGGGGGCTTCCCTCTTTATACGACCTTTTTCTACAGGTACAGATCGAGGAAAGAGATAGAAAAGTCCCCAAATAATCTCAGGTAGAAACAAGGAAAATATTAGGGATGTTATTAAAACGTGATTAAATGAAGGCAAACTATTGTTACCAAGCCTTCACGCCAGCTCTCTGCAGGGAAAATCATGCGTATGCTATTTAGGTATCCGCCCCCCGCGCGCATTGTAAATAAACCAAAATACAGGGGTTTAATCCTTTTAACGAGAGGAATTAAATGAGACTGGCGTTTTGTGTGTGAAAAATGTTCTTAATTAAAATACTCAGAAAAAGCACGAAAGATTAGAATTTAAATCAATAGTAAGTTATAGTAATATATATATATATATATATATATATAGTAATATATATATACATATATATATATATATATCAAAATATAAAATGAGTCTTTTTTTTTAATCTATAAATTGTATTGTTAAGCCATGTTGTTGAAATTGGAAGCATGCGCTGGTGCTTAAAACGTAAACATTTATATGCTGGATAACTTGCATTATAGATTGCGACGATAACATATTGATGGCACTTATAATAGCATTAACGCTACTGTAATTACCCCAAGAGTTGGGAAAACTTTATTTACTTTGGACGTCTCTAGTTTCTCACTACAAAGAAAAACAATGATTGATTCTTGTGCGACTGTCTCATCTTTGTCCATTGAAAAAACTCTTGAAGGGAAATCGTTTCTTTTTCGATCAAACAATCTTGTTTACCATGAAAGAGTTGTTCATGCATCAAACAAAGCTTTTTACGGGGATTATAAAATCAGCTGCTTATCTCTCGAAAAACAACATAATCGATGTAAATAACTGCTTTTGAATTGCCATTAAAATGTAGTTTTTGTGATAAACAGCGTCAGTAGAATATATTTAGTGTAAATTTCTAGACATTGATATATGAAGATTAAACAAGATGAATAAAATAAAACATTATAAAATTCCATTATTATTGCGGAATTTGAAGATAGTTAATATAATAACTATAGTAATAATTAATCAAAATTATATATACTAATGGCTATCTAATAAGTTTGATTGCAATGCTTACTGCGTGGAAAATAAATTTTTGTTAAATATTGAAGTACGAGTTAAAAGGTACATTATTCATAGCCTGTGTGTTATGTAAAATTTTCTTTACTGAAATCAAAATTAAAGCATTCCCCAGTTTAAACACTATATATGCTTATTTTACGAAATTGTGACTAAGAATGCAATTAGCAATATTACAAATAGGAATTTAATTTGTTAACTTACAAACTTTTCAGCAAGAAATTTATGATTTTAATATATATTTTTAACGATGTGAAGGAACTTTTTAAAAAATAATTCTTAAATATTTGTATTTATTTCTCAGTTATATACACAAAGAATATGTTGATGTGTATTTATTCACAGGAATAAAGGCGAAATAGTGAAATCAATAGAATAGTGTAAACTTGACTATCAAAATTTTCATGTGATGAAATAGCATTGTATACTAAACGATCAAAAATTATGCGCAAAAGCTTTAAATATAGATAATGTCATAAAAATAGTTTTAAGGTGGCAAAATTCATAAGGGTAATATGATTATATCATTACATATTTTAGATATTCATTAAAATATATATAAATATAAAACTATTACACAGATATTAAGTTTTCGTAAGAGGGCTTAGCGTTAAAATTATTAAAATTATTTTATAATTTACAAAAGGAAATTTTTTTATATCAAAAATTCAATTTATATTCTAAAACTTGGAAATAGAAACTGGCTAAGTTAAAAATTAAGGGAAATTTCGAAAAATTGGAGAAAAATTTCTATTTGTAGAGCTTATTTTTGCTGTACAAAACTACAAATATTAATGAATTTTTACCCAAATTCAATTATATGATACCTTTACCTCTATACTATATCATAACATATTTATTTGAAAATAATCAATATATTTAATAGCTAACAGAAATGTCCCTCATCAAATTATATAGAATGAGAAAATAATCACCATTATCTTTAGAATCAATATCTTAACTTTGATGCAAAATAATTACTACAGCTCATTCTTTCAAACTATCCTAAATTGTCTTCTTCAAATTAAAAACCAAGGAATTTACATCGAAATGAAATCCCTTGTTATTAAATAAAAAAGGAATTGTTTCGCTTTATTTTTTATATAAATACAGGTATATTTTACAATGCGTATATTCATAACTCTATCATATTTTTCAGATTTTAATAAAAATGCTAAGGCTTTTATTTCTTTATTCGAAGAACCATGTTTCTACAAATGTTATCTATTTCTCAGACATAGATATTTTTTGCTTCAAATTTCAAATCATACATATAATGCCACAAAAGAAAGTCCTTGAACTATAAAAGCACAGAAACTTCTATTAGATATATATCTTCTTTTGACACATCAATTCAAAGTATAATTGCTGTAATTTCATTAATCCTTTGAGGGAAACTGTTTTGACGTATAACTACTCTAGTTATACAACTTTATTGTAAAAGTTTTGTTACTAAACTCATTTCATTCTAAGGGTTACGTTGCAATCTGATGGGAAATGTCTTGGAAAAGGTCTATATAGCCATGTTTTTGTTTGTTTTTTTGTAAAATAATATTTAACATTGATCCGTATTTCTTTTTATATCATGAAAGTCAACAATATATATTCGTTTTAAAGCTTGTACTTTGCTCAAATGCTTAAGTATCATGCCCATAAGCAAAAGATATTCATGCAACTGCTATCCAGAACATAATGATAAATTCTCTCTCTCTCTCTCTCTCTCTTCATATTAAATATACGCTGATAAATTCTTAAATAAATAACAATATTCCTTTTCTTTTCTTTAATATATACACCAGGATGTGTAAAGAAATTTTAGAAGTGAAAATATATATTTAACAGATTGAGATTTGATATTGATTTTTTTAACATCACCTTAATCAATGCAAGGGCTATTGGCGATGGACTTCGTAATTTTGAACCTCGGTCAAGTGACGAGGATGACACCTGAACTGACACCATACTCTCCTAACTTCCACACCACGTTTGGGCTGCGGTAGCCCAGTGGTTAAGGTATCCAACCATGGCAGGCATGTCATGAGTTCGATCCCAGTACCACTAAAGACCCGCCGTGTAGGGCAGCGATGCACGTTAAATCTGTCGAGAGCTGAAACGTCCTCCCGTTGGTGTGGTGTGGTAGTTAGGAGAGGGGGTGCCAGCTCAGGTGTCGTCCACGTCACTTGACCATGGTTCAAAATTACGTGGTCCGTCGCCAAAAGCCCTCGTGTAGCTGAACAGTGCGACGTTAATATTAACTCACTCACTCACTCCACACCACGTTAGTGGATTAGTGAAGGGGATATTAACGTCGCACTATAAAGTTGCACGAGGGATAGGGGTGACGGACTTTGTTATTTTGAGCCATACACCACGTCAGCGTAAGGACTTCGAGCCACACTAGATTCAAGGTGTATAAGCCTCTCTATACGGTGTATCTTCAATGGCAACAGGACTAGAATCCTTGAAATAACCATTTATCTACAGTTGCCAATATATGTAAGACTGTTAAACTTTTATTAAGCTAAAAGGATTTAAGAGAAACAAATTAATTGAATAAGGTAAGCTTTCCTCATTACACTTTTAAAAAATTAAGCTTCAAGTTTCACTTAACAAAAATTAAACATGGCAAATTACATTATTCAAACACAAATACGAGATAATGGAGAATTTTTTGTAAGGAAAGCAACAGATATTTTATTTAAAATTATTTATGGGAAACAGAAAAAATACGACGTATATATATTGAGTTTCTGTGTAATTTATAAAACAGAAAACTTTTCTATGAAATTATAAAAATTTGTGCAGTAGTTTGTATGTATCCTAAATTATTTTTAACTGAAACTTTTAAGTAGAAGTTGTGGTTCGAAATTACGTGGTCCGTCGCCAAAAGCCCTCGTGTAGCTGAACAGTGCGACGTTAATATTCAATCAATTTTAGGTAGAAGTTGCTTAAGTCGTGTATATGTATTACTGTCCAATCAATCACTGACATTCCCAAACGTGGTTATCTCTAATAGGCAGATAAAGGGTTGTTTTTACCATAAATTTCTAAAACTCTAGTTTCCAGTTAATAGCTTTCAATATACAGCGTTGTTTTGTTTGCTCAAATCAATCAAATAAAGCCGAAATCATTCCTTTTTTTCTCATGAAAGTTAATTCATCATCATGATGTTCGTTTTTGTTTTTATTTTCGTTACACAGAAATAGGTGGGTTTATTGAAAAAATTTTTCATCAAAGTTTGTAAAGCAAAAATTCCTTCGGATAAAATTTTCTGATGCCTGCATAAGGCCCCAGAAAAATTTAATGCTTCACGTAATAATGTAATAACATGCACGTTTAAAGCAATCTAATAACAGAAAAAGCCAAAGCAGCATTTCCGACCGAAAGTATTATTTAAGAAAACATTATACTTAACCAAGAAGGTTTTCTGCTAGTCAACCGAAAAAATATTCTACATCGATATGCTTTCAAATTAACTTTTGAGAAATTTCTGAAGAGCTACTTTATATTGAAAATATATTATAATACAAAATTAATTTAATTGTGTGTGTGTGTGTGCAATGAATTTTCTTATATTTTCAATAACTTAATTTATCTTCATTGTTCATATATGCATTATCAATATTTGAATCATTAAAAATTATTCCCTATAGAAATAATGAAATATTAATAAAGGAAATATGATTTTAATAAAATATTAATACATGAAGCTTTTAATTAAATGTATATAATTTCTAGTTTAAAAAATGTATAATTATAAAGAAATCCAGCTTACTGTTACAATTTTTGTGAGAATTGTTATTCCATAATATTATTTATTATTGTCATAATTAGAAGGTTTTTTTTTTGTATTTTTTTGTACTTTAAAAATACTTTCATCTCTCAAGTTAATACGTCTGCAACATTGCAACAGGGTAGAAACAAAAATTTTGCACATTTTTAAAACCTAGATAATTGCAATTCTGACAGTAGTGAAAAAATTATATAACATTTGTAATTTTTGTTTAAGTAACTTCAAGTAAAATCTTTTCTCATAATTAAACATTAAATTTTTTGTACGTTAATGGAGAGCTTAGAAAACGATTTGACTATTTATTTTAAATGAACAGTGTTTATAATTAATTTTAAAGTTGAATATCTTTAATTAATTCATTAGCTCTAACGGATTAAATTTCCCAAATTTGAGTATTTTGTTTATGCATATCTCAGTTTTCAATGTATGATTCAAAAAAAATATATATTGCATGAAAAAAACTTGCAGTAAATCATAATGCGGCAGATAAAGGGTTAAAAGTGTTAATATTTTCATTTTAATTCTGTAGGTAAATACGTATTCCGCATTTATTACATTAAGTTATAGAATAAATATTGTAGATCGTTTACTACCTCATCACACCTACGACACTGGGCATTAGCGCACACGAGAATTTTTCAAGGGAGGGGTGGGGGTCGAGGGTTAAAAGTCTACCATTCTCTTATCATACCCCCAATACACAGCCAAACATTTTTCTTTTTCATTTTGTAGACTGTCGGCAACAAAAAATAGTAAAAAATAATTTACTGATTAAATAATCAGCATTAATTAATGAAAGAATTACCAATAACAATTAATTAAGTTTTACATACTATATACATGAGATTTAGATCAAAGGAGGATCCGGAATCTTGGACCCCCTCCTTGTATGCGCCACTGACACTGAGAGGACCGCAACATCTTGAAAAAATTAGAAGTAGCCCGTACCCTGGATAAGTCTGCCCGTCCCTGACTTAAATGGATGAAATGTAATGTTAATGGGTTAATTTTTTTTTAACTTAATACTGTTTATTCTTAAAACTGAATTACGAAATAGTATGTTTTTGAACAATTTGATATAGCAGGATGTAAATTACTCATATTTTAAATTTAAGTTGAATGCGACCATTGTCTTTTGAGATATTCGGAGAAAACTAAAAGGGGTCATATTTTAGAAAACTTCATAAAAACGATTTTCAAAATATATACTTTGCTTATTTTGAAATCCGCATGGTAAGTAATCAACAGGTAAACATTATACCTTAGCATACGGCCCCTTAAAACTTCAAGATTTCCGATTTAAATATTTCCTAGATATATCTACCCATATATATATAAATCGAGAGAGATAGAGAAAGAGAGATCCAGGAAAGAACAAGTATACTAAGCCAAATATAAATTTTTATCCAGTTAACCGTATCTGATTTAGACAAGTAACAACACTGTGATCAAGTTAATTTTCTAGATATTCAAGTACTTTTAAAAGATAATTTAAAAAGTACTAATATTTATGACAAAAGAGACGAATTCAACTTCAATATATTATTAAAATAACTAATTGAGAAAGTTGTATACATTTATGAATTTTTAGAGGCATAATTATGAATGATTTATAATGTAGCAGAATTCTATTTTCCCATAATTAAAAAAAAATTCAAATTATTGTAATCTCTTTAAATACTGTTAGAACAAAAATACCCAATTAATTTTATTTATAGTTATCTGTATTAAACAAAATTCTAAAATGTACAGATTAAATTATTATTTAAAGATAAATAGGATACTTTTATTAATAAATGTAATATAAATATTCAGTTCGGTGAATTTTCTCTACATTTAAATATTTTTCTTGTCAAAACATAGATGGCAAAACGTAGCTCTCATAAAAGTAATACATACTAAAAAAAAATTCTTTGTTAACATATTGTTATTTAAAGCAAAGGAGATTACAAAAACATTTTTAGTATTATATCTTTCAATTTAATTTATAATTTTTTCGCAAAAATAATTTAAACTTATTATTAATGCTTCCTTTATTTCTACCCTTTTAATTCCTATTTAGATCAATGTATCTGGCAATTATTAGTATTGTTTTTTCATTCTAGCATGATATAAACATTTTCGAATGGTTTTCATCAGGTACGTAAACTTTTTATTTTAACAATGGGTTTATAATTTTAATCTATTATATTCCATAGGATTTCACTCAGTATTATAATCACAAAGGAGGAAAATTGACCAGCCATAAAATTGGTTAAGTCCTCAATTTGCTGTGTTTATAATATTGCAGCACATTCAACTTTTTTTTTTTACTTGTTTCAACAAAATTTCAACTATCTATTTAAATTTTTGACATTCAAGTCATTTTTGTCTCTCAAAAAGAGAGTATGTTTTAAAAGTTATTTGTACATATATATGTGTGTGCGTAGAATTTGGGACTTACTGGAATCTCAAAAGACCTGTAAACACTATTAAAATTTTGTCTTTTAATAAATTAAAAAGCCCACAAAATTTTGACTCTTTCACGGTGGTCCTGTAGTTGATATTTGCACTTTTTTTAATGTGACTTAAGACAATGACATAAGGACAGTCATTCAAAACTCTAATAAATGTTTTGTTGAGTTAATCACATGATTTTTACAGTTTTTGAAAGTGAAAAAGAAAGATTTGTATACTTTATTTCGGATTATGCTATAAATTAGTGCCAATTATTGCAAATCTAACTTAAAAACATACCTAACATATCTTATTTCAAGCTGAAACTCCTAATAAAGCCATAGCGGGTTACCAAAATAGAACTCTGAAGTTCTGAAAGCTAGCGCAGACTGTGCTACGCTAACGCAAAATCGAATAAATGTCTTAACGGCCTCGAATAGAGGAAGGATTTCGAAACAAATTCGAGCGTAAAATTGAATACCCTTTTAGTAAATTATAAGCTACACAACATCGCTAAGTCATTTCGGTTCAAAATTAGCAACTAAATCCCGGCAGAAGCTCAAACTTCAAATTAGACAATCTCATTTCTATTGAACTCCCTTATTAGAATGGATACGCACAGTCTTTCCTAAATATTTAGTCTTACAGAAATGCCAACAAGAATGGATTTATATTGCAAAAGAAAAAAATATCTTTATCTAAAGATTATTATAATAAATAAATATTACAGACAGATTAGGGATAAAATAAATAAAATTATAAAAGCGAGAATGTTTTACGCTTGTGAATATTAATTACTTGTAACGATTAATAGAAGTATGAAATTTCTCCTTCAAATATTTATAGACAGTTTTTGTTCATTCAATGTATTTTCAATCAATTTTAAAATATAATGCATTTAATCATTTTATCATCCAAATGAAATTTTTGAGAATTTCATATTTTAAAAAAGTACATTCCAGTGCAGCTTATCAGAAATGTTTTTCTATGAATGCATATGCGTGCTTGTATGTATAATCCATAACATAAGAAGTTATGCACCAAGGAGCAATTAGCAGAGTAGGACGAAAATCCGTAGATGTGACGCAACGAAAACGAAACGCTAGCAATATTATAAGAATTGAAAGTTCTGTTCAGAAAAAATACAATTGTAAGAACGATAAAAAAAACTAATAATGGGGTGGTTCATTTCAGATCCTGATACAGTCTGTATCAGGCTAAGCATTCACTCAGAGTGTTTGTAGATGAGTTGATCTCTTGTGAAATTGCTTACCTAATACGTTCTAATCGGTGGCTTAGATCAGCACAATCCAGTAACGGTAAGAGATTCTTCATCATCAAATCCCAAATATGCTCTATTGGGGAGACCTGATGGTCACACTAGCCAGGAAAATGACACAGAAATACAAAGAAAAGCAACAGAACAGTTGGAAATTATCTTGATGAAATACTAATCCCAAGGAGGTTCAACGAAGGAAATCCAACACAACAGGGTGTAGAATCTCGTCGAAGTACCACCGTGATGTAAGGGTGTCATGGTTGGCAACCAAAATGGTCTGGCTTTTACACACAATATCACCCCCACCCTATAGCTCCTGGATGTCGGGCTTTGTAGCAGACACCAGTCAGGTGAGAATCATTCCATTGTCCTGGACGTTTCCAGGGGAGTCTTTTCTGATCCTTACGACTCAATTCAAAACGGGAAGCGTCGCTGAAAACTACTTTCGTGAGATTCCATGTCGAATGTGCTCGACACCTGACTGTGTGCAACGGAGTGGGGGCAATCAATGCAACGGTATCTGTGACATCAGTCCCCTTCCTTGAGTTATCTATCAATGGTTATTGCAGCCACTGGTGTCGCATCATTGATAACGACTCATAATCTGGGAGTACTTATTAGACGATCAGTCAGACTTCGTTTTCGGTCGACCACAACCTTCTCGACGTTCTGTATCGCTATGGTTCACCCCTTCTTGGCAACATCGTCGAATGGCAGCATCGTTACGAGCCAAGTGTCAAGAGATCATGTGATTTGACCACTTTTCTCCCTTCAGTCCAAAAGCACATTCCTCTCTCAATTGGTGATATCTGCTCACCCTGTTCGAAAATCAGCCTGAGAATAGTTAGTACTGTTCACATAGATCAAAGAAAATCTACTCGCATATAAGCCTTGGAATCATTAAATTACTTCTATTTTATACATCGTACGGATGCTCCGTTCCCTACAATGCTCTAGAGTTCCAATGTAAATAACATAAAAATTGTTAATACATACATATACATATATATATATATATATATGCAATAATTCTCTCTAGTATCCTTTTTGTTAACTCTTTTTATTAATATTTAAACAAACTTTAATTATTTAGTTTAAAAATAACACTGAAACCTTAATCCTAATCGGCTAGTCCGAAATCCCTGTCCCGCCCATTCTGTCCAATCAGAACTACTATTGCGTAATAACCACTGCTAATATAAAAGCCAAAATCCTGCGTAATCGCGCTCTCTTCTTTCTTGTCTACCTGCCTTCATCATCTAATCAGCCTGCTGCAACGCTTTCTATGTTTATCTTTGTTTGTGTTTGTGCTTGCGCTATGATGTTCGCCTCTTAAATGTGTAATGCCGTCCCTACTGGATCTTTATGTGTCTCCGGATGTGAATAAAAAGGAATTGCGATTTGCATGAGTGCCTCTTCGATAATACCGTACTCGACAATACTCCACGTAACACAATCATCACACCACCGGCCACGTCCTATCTTTGGCTCGCTACAATAATAACAACCACTCGCCACGTCTCACAATTGTTTATACCAAGCTCTAGAAATATTATTAAATTGTTATTTCATATATATATACATATATATATTGTTGATATATATAACTTATTAGAACGGTATTAATACACACTTTAATGTGAACATAACCACAAAAATCAACATTATTTTTTCTCTGAATGATACAATCAAGTAATTTTTAATTTTGCTTAACAAGTGTGTGACACGTTGAATGGCAATCAAGCTCATACGCTATTAAAAGATTTAAAAATGAATTAAAACCAATGACTTGTCACATCATAGCAGTAAGAAATACAAAAGATGTTTTTTCTAAAATCAATACTTTGTTCTATCGCATTAACAATTCATATTACACGCACATTGCTAATAAAACTGGCAAAACTTTAAAACTAAATTTTTGATTTTCGTACAAATCATAAATACTTTAAAATTTCAAAACTTTTATTGCCGTAAAGTTTTGTTAAACTACAGCTTTCTTTCAAAATACTCAGCACAAAAATTAATTAATGTTTCTAATTAGAAAAATATTTATAATTACCTTTTAGCCTGTTTAATCACATTAACATCCTTTTAGATCAAAACAAAAGATTACTGGTAACGAACCTCGTAATTCTGAATCACAGACTTAAGAGCAGATCGATACGCCAGGATTTCAATCGTTACCTTGTATTTTCAAAGAAAAATGTTTCTAGATTCAATTAGTTTTAGTATACTTACGAGTTTGTTTATTCTCAGACAGAACAATGAAATCAAAGGCCCTCTAGTCAATGCAATATTTCTATGAAGCGGAAAATAACCTCAGGGATGTTTTGAAATTATTTAGAAGATTTATTTAAAATGTCTTGGCTTCAAACCGATGTCCTTATTTAATTCAGTTAACAAAAGCAGTATAATACCCTAAAAGATCTGGAAATGAATTGAGACGCTTCTAAACAAAGAAAAATAACATTTTCTGTATAAATTGAAACAACACAAAAGCTTCTTGTCAAGAACAGTCTTCGAAAATTGAAAGTAATCCACTTCTGTTCCTTTCATCATACACTTCTCTTCTCTGTCCTTTTCTCATTCTTTCCGTTTCCTGCGCACTATACTTCATTGTAGGAACGCTCTGTCTATTATATATTCTTTCCTAAATAGATTAAAAACCATAGAAGCAGAAAACCATAGAAAAGATGAAAGCTAAAGATTTAGTGAAAACTAAATCATGTGTTCCGGGCCTGTTGGTAAATTTTCTTGTTTTTATGAAAAGTAGTTTTTTGGATTTTTTTTTCTAATGGGCTGCATAATGGCAACCAAGCCTTTGCAATATCTATATGTGAAAGCCCTTTGATGGGAGCACCATCTAGTGGCGGCTCTCGCTACCAGATTTGGACGTTTGAATTAATTTTAATTCAAGCTCTCATCGGATGCTAAATATTGCCGTGATTTAATTTAGAGAGTACTTGAGCCAAAAGAGTTCAAGCGTCCAAGTTTGCTAGTGAGAGCCGCCACTAGATGGTGTCTCCATGAAATGGTTTCCACATCTGGGGACACCACGTCTGCATAGGTTTAAATGCCAATATTCAGCATATTAAGTCAGTGCTTCTCAAACTTTCAATATTTGCACCCAATATTCAATCATAATTTTAATCACGACCCTCCTCTCTCCTTTAATACAATAAAAACATACTGAATTCAATAATACTATACTTTGACGCTAAAGCTACAATACGACTTTAACCTCTTAAGTGTCACTGGCGTATTTAACCCTCTAAGCGGATAGCACGGAAAATTCCGTCAGTGTAAAGATGCTTCGAAAATGCACTGCACGGATTTTTCTGCCTTCAAGTAACGTTTTCAAAAGCGGATTAGCCGCACTTTTCTGAAATCCTTTCCCCCTTTTTAAGGTTTAACATCTTGAAAGATAATTGGGGACGGTGGAAGCAACACAGCGGGACACTGATAGGAAGTTTTATGGCTCGCAGGAAACCCCGTGTTTTGACCCTGGGGCAATCGTAAAAAATCCGGGGGAAATTTCTTTAGACCCCAGGAAGTGTTTATTTGTTGCCTCGCATTTTAAAAGTTTTGAAAAGTTCCAACACATAAGTAAAATATGTTACAATTCCCTTTTGGTTTCATATTAATTTGAAACTGTAACAAGTTGGGGCGTGTCAGTGCAATCTGCTATTTTATATAGTTAGACAAATTATCTTTTTTTAAGTATATTCTTTCGCTTCATTTTTCTTATTTTAATCAAAGCTTTCAGTTTTTGAAACATGATTATTTTATTATAAGATACCGAAAAAATTAATAAAACACCAAACTCTTTAAAATTTAAAACCTTTTCAATTTTCCAACCACTAAAAATGAATAAATTTAAACTTCATCAAATCATTTGAAACATTTTCTTACACTTTGATAAAAATAATAACGAAAGAAAAAAACTAATTAAGATTTATTAGTTTTTTCTTTTTAGATTTCAAAGCCCAAGTGTTCAGGAAAGTTTAAGTACAGTGCCTAGTTATACATTGTTAAAATACACCGAATTATATTTGAATTTTAAGTGCTTGAACTTCAGTTTACATCAAAGACAACATGAATGAAGATTTTCACACATTTTTCTTATAACTTGAATGTTTGAATAAATTGTAATCAAAAATATACGGAAACATTTACAGTAGACATTTATGCATATAAATAAACATAAAAATCAATTTTAAATTCGAGCTATTCAAAAACATTCAAATTATTGTTCAAAAATATCTATTTATACAAAATACCTCAACATTTATCTTTTTTAAAGGCTAACTGAATAAGTAATTAAAATCTGGATATTTTTGAAATCTCGACCGTATAAAGCTAGAAATTTTATGTTAGAAATTCCATTTGAAATTTCGAAAAAAAAATGCATCGCGCAGTTAAAAATTATTTACCATAAGTTTTAGCAATTGTTTGAGTATAATAAAAATTTCAAATTTTATTATATATAGCTTCTTTGGTATCTTTTAATATATTTCGAAGATTTCATACAATTCAGTTGAAAACTGCATGCTAAGAGCAAAAAATATACTAAAAAAATTGATGAATATACAATTACAATAAATTCTTACATAGAAGCAAAACTGAGAAGCTAAAGCTTAGGGATGAAAAATTTTGAGTATATCTGAAGTAGTTTTCGAAATATTTATTTTCAAGTTCAGAAAATTTGTGTGCGTTATGTTATACTTAATATTAATTAAATGGTTAAAATAATATGTTAATATTAGTCATGTAATCGTTTGATGACACATTCATATACTAATAAAAATTATCATGGTCATTGATGCGAATGTCAAGAATTTTATGTAATTTTAAATTCAGACATTAAGATATTGATGTAGAAAATATAAAACGACCATCTAAAATACATGAAAAATACAGTCTGCTATAAAATGATCTTGACAAACAAAATCCGGCATTTTCACTTACTATGGCAGAGCCGGCTTAATCAGGGGCGATCTGGAAAAACAGAGAGAGATCCGCGGTTTTGATGGATGCTGCTCTAGCTTTTAAAGCTCCCAGGAAAAATTATATATATATAAATTACAAATGCAAAAATAAATCTTGTAATTTTCCATACATTTTTATAACAACGAATTGTGGAATTGGCTTCCAATACATTGTTGTGTTTGACAATATCTAAGGTAACCAACCCTACTTTAGATAGATTTGTACTACTTTTTCGTAACCGTATTGCTTTTAAAATTAATTCGTGCAGCCGAAATACACCTTTTGTACCCTTAAAAATTTATGTTAACTATAACGGTTAATTTTAATTTATGCAACTTGTGAAATGTTCATAATTAACCATTTCCGTCTAAACAGTTTACATGAAAAAAAAAGTTTGGACTCCCTCATTCATTAGGGATTTATATAAGGTTCTAACATTAAATTTTATTTTTCACCGAATAGGATTGAGTGGAAGTGTATAGTTTTTCCACACCACAGGTCTGGGGTTCTATTAACGGGCTGCGCAAGGTCGACTCTGCCTTTCATCCCCGCTACATTGGGTCGATAAATGAGTACCAAGCTTGCTTCGGGTCTTAAACACTGAAGGTCTCTCTTCAGACAGACCACCAAATCGGGACATATGTTCATGCACCTCAGCGTCCAATGGTCACGTGTATTATGATGGGCACAGTAGTTCCTGGCCCTCATGGATTATTGTGCCACTGAGTTTGAGTCTTAAGTTTGAGGATTACCTCACTTTGAGGATATCCCTTAGATAAACATGTATTTCCACTCATTTGCAATTCAACATTTTTTTTTCAATTACGTTTATTTCAGAAGGAACTTTGTTTTTTCAAATGTATTTGCTTAATAACATGTATGTTTGTGTATTATATTAAAATTTTGATCCATCCACAATTACATGTTTTTTGCTCCTCTAAAAGCTTTTCGGATTTTAGAACTGATCTTACAATCCATATACGTTTTATAGTAGTATATTTAAAAACGATAAAGACATTTTTACGACTGTGTGAGCTTTTATGCCTCGTTTATAAATATAAAAAATTGCATTCAGCTACAGTTTTTAAAATGTACTGAAATAAGTGGAGAAATAGGATACTTACATAATATGAATATTTTTGACTGCAGTAAGATATATTTATATTTCAGTTTCTTTACAATTTGAATAGAAGTTTTAAGCCATTTTGCGAATAGTTTGATATTGAGTATAAACCCATAGGCTGTTTAATATTGTAAAGTGTTTTACTTTGATACCAGCACACATTAAAATAAGGCTCATTTGCAGTTATATGATCAGCTTCAGTGATATTTAAATTTTCAAAAATAGTCTACACGTACGAAAACATTCTTTCACAACCGCACACCACATCTCTCATACTATATCTTCTCTACAGCAGGAAATATTTGTGTATAGTGAAAAATTTAAGACAGGATACATTTCCAAGTGTTAAATTTGTTTTTAAAATTTGGTATGAATACATTGTGGAACTGTCGGTTAACTTCACTGAACAAAATTGTTTTAAGTGTACTGTTTTGAAAGACAAAATTAATTAGGGAGAACTTTTCTCACAATAGAATTTGTAATGACTGAATTGTGTGAAAATGTAGTTATCGATGTGTGACATTTTTCCTTGTAATAAAAGAAACAGAAAGATAAGAAATTTAACTTGAGTAGAAAATGGTTAGAAGTACTGACATGCGCATTTGAAGAAGTATATCCTCCATTAAAATTAAAAATTATTGACTGAATGTGTGTTATGTCCATCACAAATGCCGATGTAGAAAAGGAATTTTTATTTAATACAAGAAGTTCGAAAAGGAAAACACTAGGAAGTAAAATTTAAATTTTTTCCGAAAAATATTCAGTTAACATAAAAATATCTTTTATATGATTTTAATTAAAATAAATTAAAATTATTGAAATCCTTTTTTATACTATTTTAAATTAAAAATATAACTGAATAGAGAAACATCGGTTTTATTTCATAAATATAATCATCGTACGTATATCACCGGATGCACCATTTATTGTGTTATTGTTTAAAAAATGAGATAGGGCCTTTGCTCTTTTTACCTCATTACTTTTTTAAAAAACAGGAAAGTGAGCTCGTTTTCTTACTCTCATATTCAAAAATGAATACAGGATGCTTTTTTCTGGTTCAAATCGCAATACCAAAAAAATATTTTTTTTTTTTAATTTTTAAAAAATGACAGAAAAATAAATTTTGTTTGAAGAAAATATAATTATTTTTCATCTTCTAACATACTATTTATTTCATTTTTTCCTTTTTTCCCCCCTCATTTTGTTTTAATTTCACACTGTGACTGAACATATAGGAGAAAGAAACACCGAATTCCACACAGTTTTCATACAAGATTGCCCAAGGCAACTTAACAGCTAGCTGTAAACGATTGATCTCTTGGTTCTTACTTGACAAAGGAACCGAACTAGGTCATAAAATTGTCCCCGTTCGACCTCCCAAGTTCTAAAAGGGGGAAAGGAAAGAAGTCTGTTGCATTTTTAAAACGAACTTCAAAATAACAGTTAACTTTTTCGGAATAACTTTTCAGGAGGAAAGTATCCACTTAGAGGGTTAAACGTCTCATTTAGCCAAAGCATTAACTGTCCCGGACGGATATAAACGTCTTTCCGAAGTACGATCTTTTCTGTGCACTACTATCCATAAAATTATACCGAAGGCTTTGGAATGCATTAAAAGGGCATTGACAGTGTTTGTGAAGGAATTTCGTATTTCAGAGGATTTGCCATATATATATATATTATATATATATATTATATATACATATTTATGTATTTATATTATATATATATATATACATATATATATATATATATATATATATATATATATTATATATATATATATATATATATATATATATATATATATATATATATATATATATACTAGCTGCATGGCCCGGCGTTTCACGGGCTACCTCTATTGTTATAAATTTTCCCTTTCTTTCACAAAATCAGAACTTCTAATACTAATTTTCAAAATGACTTCCAACCCACCCCCACCGCTTACCCCGGCGTTGATCGGGCTTTCTCTTTTCCTCATGACACCAGCCTTTCTGTGTGTGAGTGTTTGCACGCGCACAATGTGAGTGATTTCTAAAATTGTGTCAAAAAATTTCCCTTTATCGAAATTTCTCCATTCCACTTATTTTTGCTTTAAGAACGGTTTCTCTCCCCTCTCTATAGCCCGAACGCGTTTTTTTTAGTATAAAATTACTGTTTTATGTACCCCTCCTCCTCACAGATAAGAATAACAAAATAAAAGTAAAATGTGAAAAATGAAAGTGATAAAAGTCAAATTTTTTTTAAAAAGTTAGTTATATATATATGATGCAATAAATATATAAAGATTATCTTTTTTATTATATTTTTCAAAGATAATTTAACATTATGTGCGTAAAATATGTTTCATATTCAAGTAATTTTTATAAGATGTGGTATGTAAATGAAGAAATGTATTACAAAATTGTATTATGTTCAGTAAAACAAAGGAAAAAATATTTTTTAAATGCATTAAGAGGGAAGGTGCATCTATAAACTTCCTGTAATGGCAAAATTTTTCAGAATAAAAAAATGCTAACACTCATATGTGCTTTGATAAAATAAACGTAAAACATGACAAATGAAATTGATAAAAGTATTCGTTTATTGTATTATTTTAAATACTAAGAACTACTTTTTTTTAAAAAAAAAAGTATGTGGAACCATTAGCCTGTGCATTAAATATTATATTTCCATTAAACTTATTATTTAATCTTCCACTTGTCTTCGATGATTTATTGAATTAAATTGAGTCTAATAATTGTGATGATATGAGCGTTGGTTGATATAAAATCATTCTACCACTGATTAATTGAACCACTGATGATCGTAATATGAAGTTCCGAAAATATTTCATACATAGATACGTTTGTTTACCTTCGGATTTTAATAGTGTAGATATACATGTACTGAAAAAAACACCAAAAAAACACGATCTGATAAAAAACATTTTGGTATTTCATTTTAATTTTATCCTTCAAAAAATGTAACAAAAATAATGCTTAAATATTTCTCGCAAAAAGCGAAGAAAATGAAAAACACAATTTTTTTTAAAAAAAGTGGCGTGATGCGAAATGGAAAGTCTCTTTCTCTTCAAGTTCGAACCTGGGAAGTACCGTTCTATGCAGCAGCGCTTTCAACAGCTGAGCTACGCTTACTCCGGGGAAGAGTATTGAATTGACCTTTAAAATAAAGGTAGATTTTTTTTCAATATGCCATTTCGTTATTCGTTAAAATAAAAGATTTTTTTTGTGCTTCATTTTTAAGTTAATGCTTTCTAACTTCATATATGGATTGAAAGCAACGGTAATTTTTAAACAAAAAATTTTTTAAAAAAGTAATGTTTACATAATTATCGCAAAAGAGAACAAAATTGAAAAACACATTGTTTTTTAACCGTAATTTTTAAGATATTTTATCAATCTTTGTACAGATTACGTATAATATTGTTCTACATGCGGAAAAAAAAAAAAACATGATCTTTTTTAGTGTAAAATATTTTTTTCATTAACGCAAAAAAATTTTAAGCGGAACAACTTATAATTCGTATTCAAAAAAAAAAAAGGAACCGATGTCCTAATTTAACTACAAAAACTTTACTTTTCTTAAAAAAATAGTTAATGAAAACCATTTACACAGTGTAATTAGTTTGAATTGTTAAGAATATGTTATTCACACACAAAGAGAGAAATTTTGCCTGAATGTTTTATATTTAAAAAAAAAGAAGGTAATTTCTAAATTTATTTTGAAATAGTTTTAAACATTTCTTTACGTAAGTATTTTTTTAAAAAATATTTCGTTTGTTTTATCTGCAATATTTTTATAAGCAACTTGTAGATAAAACTTCAAATTTCAGAACGTGATTAATACCTTTAAAATAAAAAAAAATTTCGGACTTCATTTGATAAAGACTGATAAATTAAAAACCTCTGAAAAAAAAAGAAGTTCTGAGTTTTTACCTGGAAATAAATGATCTTTCCGATTCTCTGCAGATGGCGCCACGTGCATAATAAATGCATTTTAAGGTTTTTAATTAATATATTTTTAACTAATTGGAATATCGGAATTTAAATTGTCAAAACGGATTCCTCGGATCATTCCCGAAATTTTGATACCTTCTGCTAGCTTCTGCGTCTTGTGGTTCTTGAGATCATTGGGCGTCATTCCTACCTACATAGATACGTTTGCTTACCTACGGATTTTAATAGTGTAAATTCCTTTTCTCTTCTCCCTCCTCAAAATACATCTTATCTGCGCGTGATGGCATTGGAGAGAGAATCGTCTAACTTTTAATCGGCATTTAATAGATTAATTATAAACCGTACAAATTATCAAGACGAGTGTTAATTTTTGTGTATAAGTTTATATATGACAAGCCCATGGGGTCATTGGAAATTATAACTTACTTAACTAACTATTGTTAAATTAGTTATAAAGTGCATCGTGCAGTACTGATACATTTATAAGTATTATATTAGAGTAAGTGTGTTTTTTTATAATAATGTCAGAATGTATTTTGTTTGTTTTTATTATCAGCAAATTAATATCTTTTAAAAATAATATTTTGTTTTCAACTTTTAAATATGCTTGCGCTTCCCTCGTACAATTATCACGCTCCCTTGAAGGGGGTGCACCCCACAGTCTGAGAAACACTGCATTAAAGGAAAAAAGATACATTGGATCACTTTTTAAAACAAATAATGCAATTGTAAACTTGCAAATCGAAATGTTTTTCACTTGTTAATATTTATCTATCTCTCTTAGTCTCATTGTAGTTTACTTAAATTAAATGATTATTTTATTCATGAAATAAAATAATCAGTCCTCTTAAATAGAGACATTTATATCTATGGGTTGTACAAAATAGACAATACAAATTTATTCAGAGTCTGTGCCTATGCAATAAACCCATTTTTATTTATTTCAAAAATTATTCTGTTAACTAAGAAAATTGCATAATTCATATAAATGAGAAACAAAAAACTTCATTCAATAAAAGATTTTGTTTTAGCAAATTAAAATTTTATTATAAAAAAATTATTTCAAAATTAAATGTATTGTATTTTTAATAAGTTTTTTGTTAAGTTTGAGTTTTCTTTCAAAAGTTTTTCTTAGGGTTTTTATGTTAATTTGATATATATATATATATATATATATATATATATATATATATATATATATATCAGAATATAAAACAATATTAAAAATAGAAATATAAAATATACATTTTTTTTTCTTTATCAGAGTTTAACCAGTTTAATAAATAATTTACATTTCAAATTATTTTGAGAGATGTTTCAGCACTTTTCATTGAATTTTACTAGATAAATATTACGAATTTATCTCTTTTATTTTTGGGATTAATGCATTCAGCTTTGTAATTGTTTCATAAACTCTTATTAAATAGATTAGACAACAAAATGCCTTTCAGCTATTCTTGAAAGGTTTATTTGTATGTATAAAAGTGGAGGGATTTTGTGTAAACCAAAGAATTTTCAACGTGTGTGTTTATTAGAAGTAATAATGGATAATTATCTCGGAATACATAACAAAAGAGTACTTCAAAAATTTACGTTCAAATGAAAATACCATGAAGCTTAAAACTCAGCCAATTGTTAGCATTCCATTCCAATTTACTATTTTTATTTGTTGGAATTTATCTCAGGAAGATATTACAGTTTAATGTATAAGCATATTAATTATTTTAATCTTTCAGGTATTTACCTACGTTCGGAGAAAAGCTTTCTAAAATGACGTGCGATTAGTAATTTTATGTTATTTTGTTGATGCTTATGACTTAAATTGATAAAAAAACACTGATTAGGAAATTATATGATAATTTAAATTCATTGAAATGAGGTATTTTAGGTAAAATTTGATAAAAATTACACCGAAATTCAAAACACTCTACAGGGAATTCAAAGACATATTTAAACTATTTCTTTTTTACACAACATGTTTAACACACAGTTATAGAGGCAATGAACTAAAATCTAAAATATATTTACATTTACCAAAAAGTTATGACCCATTGCACGTTTTCATAGACAATTTTATAAAATACATGGTGCTCGTAACAATAAACTGTTAAAAATTTAAAAAACTATTGATATTAGAGTTAAATCCTTTGTTCATTGACTTTATCATGCTTTAAATAACGTGTACACGAAATATAAAAGAAATACATTCATAAATTTTTGAGATATCAGGTTTTAAGTAACATGATTTTGACACAAAGAAATACAGTCTTCATAAAAGACATTTAAAGTGTTGATTCATATTTTACTGAAATAATACTCATCATCAGATATTTAAAATTCAACACTTTTATAGCATAGACTTTTTTCGTTCTCTATCTTATAAAATGTTTTCTTTCTGGCAGCTTGATTTTTTTTCCTACACAAAATGGCAAAGATAAAAAAAAATGTGAATTTCAGCCAAACATTGATTCAGAAACATTGGTAGGTACCTTAACTTTGTTATTTCAATATATTTTAATTTTGGTGCATACCTTCAAAACAATTTTTTTTTAATTTTCGACACGTTATCTTCATAGCAAATTGAAATACGAGGATGTTATCACAATACAGGAAATATCTAAAAGAAATACTCAAGCAAATTACTAAGTATACTTATATTTAGTAATTTTTTCTTTCGATACAAAAACTTAAATTACTCTTAGAATTTTAAAAAAAACCTAATTAAAACATAATTTGTATTTTTCTCTCTGTTAAAATTTCAGTGTTTATTGAAAAGGTATAATTAAGAAAGTTTCTATTAGATATTGTATATTTTCGATACATCACAACTTTATCAAGATTATGTTTTAGTAATTAGTCGTACCATAATCACTGGTGATAGAACGCCTATTTCAAAATACAGTCACTTGATGAGGTCAACACATGAACCAGAATTCAAGCTCCCAACTATCTGGCCCAAATTCTTATCGGGAGATATCTTTAAAAGAGTAGTATACACAAAAACATAAGATATGTAGTTGTGTTCAATATTGTGAGATATCTAATACTGGGTTTATTAGACGCGTATATATCCCGTGTTCTCATTTTGCAAAATATTATTTCTTCAGGCAATGATTTGACATAATCTCCTCAAAAGATAACTCAACAGGAGACATTTTACTTTATTTGTATGACTTGACATTTCTTTTGAGGAAATATTAAATATAAAAGAATATTAAATCTTTGGGGTTTATTCAGTTTATTATATTCACTTAATAAGTAATTATTTTCTAATTATTAGTGTAGTCAATCGATAGCCTTCTAGCCAGCTTTTGATTGGTAGCATTTTTAGGTGGTAGTTTAGCTGCCAATTTTTGCAATTTCCGATTGGTTCCCTCATTATTACACCTCACATCGCGAATTCTTATGCAGTTAAGCAAAAAATGTCTAGTTCACCAGGTTATCAATTTCCCAAATAATATGCCTGCTCAACATGAATAGATATTGAATTCTAGAAAAAGGCAACGAATTGAAATAGCTAATGCCTGTATGCAGATGAATGATAATGTAGAATAGTTTTGGCAAACACACACTCTTTAGTGTGGGAAATGTAAACATTTTAAGGATGCCCAACTATGACTTTATCAAAACAGTAAAAGTTGTACAAATCATGTTTTGAATTTTTTTTTCTCTCGTATTATCTTTACTAACCTCCTCTGCTCAAAAGTAAGAATTCTGTGCTAATATAGACCAATAACAGTCAATTTATACAGGGTGAATTAGTACAACGGCTACAAACTTTCAGGACAGATAAAGTACATTTAGACGGTGGGGAATCATACAGGAACGTATGGTCGGGAACGATTTCCTGGAGCGGTAGTGACGATACAAAACACAAGAAAGACAGGAAAAGAATAAGAGGAGAAAACATGTTTATTATTCTTAGTCCAGCAAAAATGCAGGAAAGTCTTTGGTTGCTGTACGCGATAGATGGCGCTAAGTAAACCGACGCATCAGTTGACGGTGCATGCGCACAAGCGATTTTTGCAGCCGCACTCGCTATGTGGCTTTATTTCATCTGCCGACAAAGTGGTTGTAAGGTAGAACGTTACACGAGTGGGGTGAGCTCTCTGATGTGCATCCGACATACAGGCCTCTAAATACAATGGACAAGCCATACAGTGGTTGTACGTCCAACATTATTCCATGTGGCAAATTCCCAGCAGAGCTTTCTTTGTAGGCATGCAGCAGAAATTGCCCGACAGTGAATTTTTAATCGTGGACACACAGAAACGTGAAAGAAGTGTAAGAACGCCAAACAAAGAGGAGACTGTGCTGGATCTGGTACAGAACAATCCTAGTAGCAATATGTGGGCTAGCGCCAGGCATGTCGAAATTTCCCATATAACCATCTGGAGATTCCTGCATACTAATGATGTGCACCCCCATTGTCTCTTTAATGGTCTTTTTTTCTTAATTTATTGCTGCACTAAGGTTATTAAACATGTTTTCTCCTGTTTTTCTTGTGTTTCGTGACGTCACTACCGCGCCAGGAAAACATTTCCAACCATGCATTCCTACGTGATTTCCCATCTTCAAGGCATACTCTATCTGTGCTGAAAGTTTGTAACACCCTGTATACTTTTAAATAGATTTCATTCAAAAAATTTAATTGTCAAACAAAATTATAAGTATGTACTTTTTCTATTATAATTAGAAAAAAAAACTTTCTTCTAAATCAAAAATATTAAAATTTTTTAAAACGTTACTTAAAGCAATAAATGTTACGTGTGTGTGTGGACGTATTAAAAAGATTTATTTTATCACAAAAATTATTAATATCGATATTTTTAAAGCAAGAGCTCTCAAACTGGCAATAAAAATGAGTTCCTAGACCCCATATTTTAACGGTTTGGTTATTTTGAAAAGATATTAGAATCATCAGTTTTCGTCAAGTACTTGATTTTTTTTATTGCTTTTTCTTACATGTTCGTGCGTTACGTGCTGCTTTTTCCCTAGAAAACTTGAATCATCTAGAAGAACACGCATGATTTGCTATGAAAATAAAACAAAACCAAAGTTGGAAGAGTTTGTGCTATAAAATGTGGAAATAAATTGCATAGAAAAGATAAAACTTACGGTTAAATGTTTTTCGTTCAATTTTTTTCATAAAAAAATAAACAAAATAAACTTGTAATGAAAATCTCAAGTTTGTTTATGCTGCTATGCACTTCTACAGAAACTGTCAAAACCAATCATTAATATTGTTTAGAAGAGTTCTTTTAAAATCGGTTTTTAATTTCTTTTAAACTAAATATTATTTTAGAGCATTCCAATGGTAATTTTCAAAGAAAAACCCAGATTAGTTCTATAATTTTTCTATGATTGCAGAAAAATTTATTTTTTAAAATTGACGAGCATAATAGTGAATACATAAATAAAACTGTATAACTCACACAGTTTCTACTATTTGACCAATAAGGCAGGAAAAAAATCATTATTCAGCAGAGTATTAAAATAACTGATTTAGTTACATGTGTAATTGGTTAGTTTTGATATAAAATAAGTTAAATATATATATATATATATATATATATATATATATATATATATATATATATATATATATAGATTCGGCATATGTTATTTTGGATATATTTTAAGTACTATTATGAATTTTTTCATAAGACCATTTACCTCAGTAAATTTCAACGTGTGCATCCTTGATACCTCGGTGAATGTAAAAGCGGTATTTAGTCGCCGTATTCTTTAAGAAGTCTTGCACTTTTCGAACTCTTGCAAGCTTTCATGAAAAATTCTTACTAAACTTATTTGGGTTATTTGAAGTTCAGAACAACGTCGAAATTCACGTTGAACATTAATGGAAGATTTAGTTTCATGAAACCAAAGCATACATTGGGCTTTTTCTTGAATCGACGCCATTTCGGCCAAAAATGATGTCAGTCTTACAAATGTTCCTCTGTAACTCTTGAAGCTGCATGCCATTTACTGCACAAGAAAACCTACTAAAACTGACCTATCCAATGATATATATCCAATGAATTTTTATAATCAGGGCAAGACTTTTGGTTATCCCTATATGAATGAAAGCAAACAATAGCTTGAAGTCTTAATGCTTCAGTATTAAGGCAGAAAAAATTAAAATTTGAATAACTTTTAACTATCCCTACTCCGAATTTCAAACTTAGGTATTTCTTCTTATTTTAATTAATAAACATGGGGCAATAGTCAACCTACATAAGCGAGTAACATACATGTATATGAATTGTGAAGATCCCCTTGGATCTCACTTTGAGAACAAGAATAATTTTGAGTCAAAGAAGAACCAGTAGTCATTTTTATAAATAACTTTCTTTATTGGGTTATCTTTCCCAAATAGAATCAAAGACTTTTAATAACAAATAAATCAAAATAGCTTTATGAGGTTTAAAAGGGACTTTCCTTTATATTAACTTAAATATTTAATGATCCAATTAATTAACAATTAGAATATCGATCACGCAGAGATTACCGCAATAAGAGATCCCAGAATTATATTCAATAATGTTCCTATTGAACATTTAACTTTAATCTCACTCCTAATATAAAACTTTAATGAGACTTTAATTATAAATCAATATTTACCACACTAAATCTTAGCTCTTCCCGTGCCTAATTTATCCACCTAGAAACCTTCAATAATAAATCTCTAACTTCACTATTATAACTTCCTGCTTCAATCTCTCTCTCCTACTGCCTCACACTTTACTATTCCGTTTGACTTAAATACTTTATCTAATCTGCATAATAAGGAATCCCTGTCCTCTTTTTGGAGTTGATTGGAAATAGGTAGGGAATTAAATTTCTCTAAAAAAGACGTCTCAGAAGGTTAGTGATAAAGTTTCGTATAGATTTGTCACAGAATGTACATAAAATTGCACGTTTATTTATCAAATGCTTGGCCACTGACCATCAGGTCAATAGGCAACGAGTTCTCCGATACTTTTTTTCAATTCCTACTATTAGCTTACAATCTCTATATATTTATTTATCTGTTTATTTATTTATTTATCTTGATGGAATTTTCAATCGTTAATAAAATACATTTTAAAGCGCTCGATTGAGCTGAAATTTTATATACATGATTATTTTGAATGACAGTACAATAATTTAATTATAATTAATAAAAATTAATTGATTAAAACTAATTATTTAAAAAATTACAAATACAGCCACGTTGGCATCATTTTTGGCGATTTAGCGACTCTTTTGGCTACTTGGTGTTTTTAAAAGGTTTTTTTCTCACGTTTTAAGGCATTCAGTTGAACTGAAATTTTATATAAACGATTGTTTTGGATGACAATACGATACTTAAATGATAGTTAATAAAAACTAATTACCACTTAATGTTGTTATTCTGCCATATGAATATACATATTTATATCAGTTGTAACTATTTAATAAAAAGTAGCTAAAATAAAATTTTTCTTTGTTGATCTAAGTAGAAATTGCCTTAAATTTTTTTTATATTAATTGTTTGCAACACAGTTCAAATTCTTAAATGCAGAGCACTCGTCTAAATAAGCAGTGACCATGACTTGTCCAGAATCACCCAAAACACATAGAGGTGAAATAGTCAAATTAGAAGACATTCATGCCAAGTCAATTGTCTAATTTCAGCCACAGCAGTAGCAAGAAGCGAGTCCGAGACACAGTCAGGTTTTAATAACACCCGTCAAGGTTTATTTTTAGTAGCATTGGCAGCTGCACTACGAAAGTATTTTTTCAAGATCTTATTAATTTCAAGTAAAGCAGAGTGAAGAAGTAAGTCTTCGGAAGACCTTTGGAGAATATATATGCATCTCTTTTTGCCTAGAGGTCCGCCGTTTCATTTCCCTAAAGACCACAATGGAATGGCATCGACTGGAAAGTAACATTTGTCTGAATTCTGCTCAGTAGCTCCCTACAGCTCTTAAACTTCAAGCCTTATACATAACCGTTCAATTCGTCTGTCTCCAAATCCATTTTTAACCCTTGCATAACAGAATTTTTTTTAAAAATCGTTTTTATAGGAACATAGTCATAGATTACGTAAAAAATTGATTTTAAAAAAATCCAGATAATTTTTTCCTGAAGGGGCTGTGGATTAATATTTTAACACTGCAGATCTAGTATATTCCCCGGGAGCTGGTATCTCTTTTAAGCGTGACACCACACAGGTGGTATTCCATCGCCGCAAGTAATTTTGACGTCCAGTTCCCTCCCCAGAGGAAGGCACCTGAACTCTGATGATACGAAATCGCACTAGTAATTTAATTTTGCGAAAAATACCCAAGCCAAACAGACGTTCAAGGGATCTTTTACATGCCGCATAACCATACGACATGAACGCTGTTGAGTTTTTGCATCATGAAAATCTACCAGCTTGGGCTGGGGTCGAACCCGTGATCCGTGCAAGGCCAGTGCCTAACCAAATACGCCACCCAGCTATCCAGGTAATAATATTGAGTACTAATATTTTAAAAAAAAATTGTATGTGTGTGTGCAGACATTTGGATACATACAGAACTTCCCAAAAATCTGACAAATATCCAATAAAATTTTTAAATGCTACATCAAACATTGAAATCTTACCTGACAAAAGATGAGAAGTAATTTTTTTTCAATAAGATATATCACTCCTTTACAGGAAACTTTAAAATAGAAAATATCTCTCCAAGTAACACACTGACTTACTACATTCTAATGTCATAAAAGTTTAACTTACACGCCAAAAGTAATGTCTTTTTTATTTTATGCATGATCTATTGTATATGGTTATCAACGTGCGATCGGAAACGCACACAATGAGGTTTTTTAATAAAATTAAGTGGAACTGGAATGTAGACAATATTATGCATTTAAAGGTTATTGTATCACAATCCCGACCATAACCACTTGGCTAATACGGATCTCTGAATATTTTTGGAAGACATAACATGGAAAAAAATAAACTTAAAAAAATCAATCGACTAGAATAAAATAAATTTACCAGCATATTTTACCTTTTTTTTTTACCTTATAGATTTTTCTCATTTCTTCACCCTTTCTCGAAAGCATTTTTCTCTCGCTTTAAAATTGATGATTCTCACGTATGCTAATTGTGTAGCCTTAACAGCACATTTTATACAGAATGTCAACATAGAACTTATGCCAAACACAATTACGTAAACGGGGACGTTTTTTTTAAAAAAAGAACTATCAAATCAATTGGTGCCAATGATGAAACATTTGCGGGCTGTATTCTTATTCTTATAACTTACTTCAGTTTACTGTGTCATGTTTGTTTCCTCACATGCTTTATGTTATTCAGGAAATATAATTATGAGCAATAATAAAGTATATATGAACAAAATGAAAACAAACGCCTTGTAAAATTGTACATTGATCCAAACTTAATTAAAAAATGGATCTCAAAAAACTACACATTGTTATGTATTTTTCTTATGACTTTTATTTAAACACAAACTAAACAGTTACATACTGATATTTATTCTTAACCTTATGGTTCTCTCTGTAAGGGTTAAAACGGGCTTCTTATTACTATTAAATTAAAATAATTTCCATCAGTAAATGTAGCAAGCATACGCTTTTCACCAATTTACAAAATCATTAATGATTTGATAATTTTCTTGGCAGAGCAGATAATTAGGCAGAGCTGAGTTATGAATGAACTAAACTAAACTAAACTCAGTGGCGCAATAGGCCATAGAAGGACTGGACTTAGTGAGCCTATCCCAGTTTTTGTGACCTTGGGTGCTGAGGTGCATGAGCAGATGTTCCGGTCAGTCTCTATATACAATTTCATAGCATCATCAGCTGTAATAATCAATATATTTGAAGGATCTAACAGAAATTTCTGATTCTCAAATTATATAAAATGAAAATAATCGCCGTTATCCTTAGAATCCGTATCTTAATTCTGATGCAAAATAATTTGTATAGTTCATTCTTTAGAACCATCTTAAACTGTCTCATCTTTACCTTAAACTAAACTAAACCTAGGGATGCAACAGCCCATGAAGGTTTACTGTGCCCATCGCAGATTTCATGACCTTAGGCAGTGAGGTGCATGGGTAAATGTCCCATCTGACCCAAAAACCCCAGTGTTTAGTTCCCAATCAAGCTTGGTACTCATTTATAGACCCACTGCAGGAATGAAAGGTTGAGGCGACCTTGTCCAGCTCGGGACTTAAAGCCCCGGACCTGTTGTGTGGAAGTGTGATACGCTACCCCTCAGACACAGGGCTTCACGGAATTATGTGAATGGTTGAATTTAAATAACTAAATTAGATTATTGAGGAACTTAAAAAAGCAAAGGTTAAATTTTGTTCTTATTTAATTGTTAGTAATAAAAATTCCTTCAGCTGCCTCTCTGTCACAATTTAAAATGCTATTTTAATAAAATATCACAGCTCTTTGCTTAAGGCTATAATAAAGACAGTACGTTGCCTTATAAAATAAACGTGCTTCATAAAAAAATGGAGTTCAACAACGCATTTAATATTCTTTCTACTCCGTTATTGAATTCTTATAATTTTAAGAGTACTAATACACCTCTCATTGATGAAAACGCTTCCATGATTAACCTCTTGCCGAGAAAGCCAATAGTAAATTTTGATAGTTTTAGGAGAAAATTAATCCTCTGTTTCGCAATTTAGTTCTGATAATACCTTTGCAACATTCAATTTATAGCATTGAATTTAGTTAGTAGTTATCGGCTAGTCCAGATAATATCTCTTTATTACTCTACTAACTTAAAATAGCTCATTCTATAACAGTTTGTTTGAAAATTGGTTAAATTGACACCATGCTAGAGTTGCTCATCGAGACTTAATTTCATTTAACATACACCAGCCTCCATCATTTCTCACAATGGTCGTAAATGGTATCAGGTTTGAACCCATGAATTTATTTAAATATCGTAAACGCGTATCTTGTGATTGTGATTTCTCAGTTGTCACCACTGACATAAATTCTTCGATACATTTCAATACGTTTTATAAGCGTCTTAACTGACATTTTTTGCATTTTATCAACTAATTTGGGTCTTTAATTTACTTTCATAGCAAACATACCTCTATGTTTAAGTATGATATGATTTTTCACTGCCATTGTGCTCTCTCTCTCTATTTTTAACTATATTACGTAAATATTATATTTACGTGAGATATAGACATTTATTATTTGTTGTCGCTTTCTTCATCTTGTTTTTCTCTAATTTGATAAATAACTATTAAGTCATTCTATACGTATTGAGAGAACATATATAAGCGCCATAAGAAACAATACCTTAACATGCCTGACTTGCCACTTCTTGTAACTAGAGAGAAAAACCATATAATTGGAAAGTACAGAATTCCTGCCTTTCTCAAAAATCCATTTAATCCTCCAATATTCACTGGCATAGAATATTACTCAAAAATGATCTCGTATATTCTTTTTCAATAGAATAGTTTTCAACTATACATCCCTCTGAACAACTATAATTCTTAACCGAAAACCATTAATATGATTATAGTCTCTCTCTCTCTCTCTAATACACTTTTAAAACATATTTTTTTCTAATTTATCAAATGTTTTTCGATATCACTTTTCTGATTTATTATTGGTATATGGAGGTTATATTGTTTTTAGAATGCCATCCAGAAATGCATTACAGTGCATTTCTGGATGCATTCTAAAAAATGCATTTGAATGTGTACAACTACATAAAGGAGCCATTGATACTCAGGACAATTTAGCAACATTTGATCCTTGCGTCATAAGAAAAGACTAATAAATCAACTTTATATTGATAATGGATATCATAATTTCGAGCCATGATCAAAAGATTAGAACCTCATTAATTAAAGTACTATCAGAAGATGATAGAAATGAACTTTGACAGCCTATCAAATCTAACGAACGGAAATTATCTCTTAATTTGCGTTGTGATCTTAGATGAAATTGTAACTAAGAAATATTCCATCTATTATAGAGCTGCCGTGTAGGGTTTCTGACTTCCCGGATATTGTTTCTTTCCGGGGAATTTTTTGAGAAATCCCGGGAACATAAAGAGTCATTACTGGGATTCTCAGAAATGAATCAAAATATCGAAAAATCCTTAAGTCAGCTAATTTTATTGATATCAATAACAATTGCTCAAAATAAGAGTATTCCTAAATTCTAAAACTTATTCTCTGTTACATATTTAATCACAAAAAACAAATAAGACATAATTATACTTTTTAAAAGTATGATTTAAAAAAACATAAGCAATCTACGCTTTTATTACTCATTCAAATTCTTAGTTTCGTTATGAATGACTTGGGAGCAGAAAATGCTTTCTCAGCAACAATTGATGGAGGAATTTTTTCTAAGTCTCATAATGTTTTATAATATTTTATGATCTATTTTCTGCGTTTAAGATGTATCTTCCAAAGTTCTCGTGATCTCTTCTGAATGCGAAGAGTCGGACATTGATTCATCTTCCTCACAAAAAAGCCTCGTCATGATTATTTTAGCTTGCTGAATCAAAAAGTTTTTATTTAGTACATGAGAAAAAATAACTGTAACTCAGCAGTATTATGCTTCCTCCTTAAATTTAGATATTACATTAATGTAACTAAACTAACATCGAATATCTCATTAAATATCTAAAACCGAGAACATCTTTTAGAAATCTTGAGTTGTATTGGTTCAACTTTTTCCATTAATGGTAACAAATACTACTTCGGCAATTAGCTGCGCATTTCAGTTGTAGAGTTTTACTTTGTTAATTTTTATTGGCTACAAGCGTACTACAATTGCAATCAGAACTTTAAACTTCTATCTATATTAGCGAAATCGCTATCCTTTAATATCACAATTAATGCTTTTGAAATTATTAATTTTAACACAAAATGTCTTTCAGAAATTACTATTCCAACGTTGTTTTAGTGCCGAAATAGACCATCTTTTCACACCCAAACTCTACATTAAGATAATATTTGTAAAATATCCTTCTATGAGGTTATATATATATATTTTCTGAATACTCTTACAATACATTTTAACTTTTTTACTGTTTCATTTATATCAGTCATAATTTTATTGTATGCATTAACAATATGACACAGCATGCATTGCTATACCACCTTCAAATTCTTAATCAAACGCTTTGTTAAATCTTCAAATAGCTCCTCATTTTCAGTTATACATCCTTCCAGTGATATTTTTCTATATCAATATTGCTTTTTTCAATCCTTCTTATGAAGAACATCACACACGACCATGGAGTATATATGGAAAGTGCGTAGCAAAGATATAGTATTCAGAAAACATTATTTTTCCTAACATCATGTTAGCACTGTCAGAAACACACCCAACTATGTTCTCTTTTATTATGGTTGCTTAAGCCTTTTCTATTTTAACATAATTTTTTGTTGCAAAGGATCTACTAACTCTTAACTTGCCAACTTAATGAATTTTTATGTTCAAATATTATCTGATTTTAAACGACGTTCACTCATTAAGCGTCAAGCTACACTCTAATCCTGTGTTTAAATTTGATGAAATTTTATTTTCAACCTGAAGTTTAATAAAATCATACTGCTTAGAGATAAGCTTCATATATATAACTTAGGGTTTCTAAATTTCCTTTTTTTTTCCTTCCCGGGAATACAAATAGTGTAAAAATCTTACAATTTTCCAGAAAAGAAATTCAACTAACATGGTCTCATTTGTGGTTCAGTTTTAGTGACTGAGAATTAGGAATACAAGGAGTATCAAAAGGTTTTATTGTTTTAATTATTTATATTATACATCAACCCAAACAAAAGCATATACACTGGTGCCCAAAAGTAAGGTAACAAACACAAAAAATTCAATTGCATTGCATATAATTTTTTACTTGTGCTAAACTTCTGTACATATATTCCTCATACTCTGAGAATAATTACGTTAACAAATAAAATCTTAATGGGGCTTTTTCTTGTAATATGTAAATTAGATCAAAAATTATTATAAAACACGCTGTGCAATAATTAAAAGACTCAATATCTAATAAGGACTGTTGGCCAGCCCTAGCTGCTACATAAGCTTCACAATGAGCTATCGTACTTAAATAAGATTGTTGCCACATTTTTGGCAACAATATCCACTCTTCTATAAGAGCAGATTTTAACGTCTGGTGCGTGTTTGGAGGGTATTGACGTCGAGTAATAGCTCTTCCTAAAGCATCTCAAACATGCTCAATAAGATTTAGGTCAGGAGATTTTGCAGTCAATTTGTGATACCCCCGCAGCCCGTGGGTATCATCTCTTCATCCACGCGACCTAGATTTGTAGAAATAAATTATTGATCACTCAAATTATCCGTATTAAATCTAATTTATTATTGTTTAAATATATATTGATCAACGCAACACAAATCTTACTACAAGGATACGATCAGGAAGGATACTACGTAATTTTCAATTCTAAGTAAATAGCGCCTGAAATCCTATTCACTATTTTTATGAGAAATTAACCTCAGAATCTTTATCTACAGTAGATTCCTTAATAAGGTAAAGTCCGATCTATAATTACTCTTTTATAATCAATTTCTTACCAATATCTCACGGCAATCAGCACATCAGCTTTTGGCCTCTTCTTGTATTCTGTTCTACTATTATTCTTCCATTCTATTACTATCCGACTTCTATTCTACTATCCGGCTACTATCTGGCTTCAATTCGACTTCTATCTTACTAATTCGCGAATGCTAAAGCTCCAATATATATCTATTTACTAATCTGCATATTGCGTTTTCTTCTTGAGAGGGTTGGATTGAAATAATGCCATTTTGGGCCCAAAGATCCCCCAAGAGGATTAGTGAGAAGGCGCGATAAAGCCCCGTCACAAATTCCATCGGCAAATGTTCTTCTCCTCAAGAAAGTCTTTGACAGGATTAACTCTGAGTGACCTAACATTATAGTCCATAAAAATAAAATCTTGACCGATTGCTCCTCCGAACAGTCTCCCATGAGGTTCAAGAACTTCATCTTTATACCACAGTGCAGTACCAAAACCCGCATCAAAAATGCGTAGCGGTGTATGGCCGTCTAACATAATGCCTCCTCCGATTGTGGGAATCCATTTAAAAAATTAACACAAATTTGTGCTAATCACAGCACGATACACAAGCCTAGACACGCAATTCAAAGCTTTACTGTGAAAACTAATTTCCCTCAAAACGGCCTTAAAAATTCTTCTAATCAGTCAAAACTCACAAAATTAGGATATGTGTGATGCTTTTTGCGGTTGATTGTGGTTGATTTTGACTAGAGGTACCTAGGCCGCGCCAGCAGCCTTCAACCCTCTATCTGGTACTGCGATGTTCTTGGTGTTGGTAACTTGGGCTTGAAGAGGAGGGCGTGACTTCAGAATGTGTGATGCTTGCTTTTGCTCACTTTATATATAATATAAATTTTTAAAAAAGTAGTGGTAGATTTCCTAAAATAATAGGAAATCTATGTTTGTAATGTTAATTTGGGACACTAGTAAGTCCACTGATTGTGTTCACGAGGTTAAAAGTCAGAAACTTTTAAGTTGAGTCGAGTATGTATGCCGTATTCCATCAAATACTGGAATAATAGAGGTTGCTGGAAGTTAAATGGAATTGGAAACTAGAGCGTCGTCCTCGTCACTTGACCGGAACTAAAATTTGCGAGATTTATCATCAATATAGCCCTTGTATTTCTTCCCCTTGTGTGATGTTGATAAATAATTCATTCCACTAAGTCATGCATCTTCAAATCTCAGCAACCAACCAAAATTTCATTTATTTTAATACTATTGAAAAAGCAACGCAATTTATTTGCTAATTTCTACTATCTTTTCAACCTTTTGAATTTGAATAAGCCCAATTTAAAATATATTTCATCTTTATCTCCAAAAAAAAAAAACAATTATGTCTTACCTCATAACAATGTATATCCATTAAACATCTCCGCAATAAATTATTCTCACGTTAAATTCCAAAAACTCGGTAATCAATTACGTATTCCAAAACTTTTTGACATTTCAGGATAAAGAAAATAAGAAGCAAAAATTATGGAATGAATTTCAATTTAACCATCGCATTTCTTTTACTGGAAAGACATTATATTACTTATAAAAGACCCGAGCTTTTCTTCTGATAAGTACAGAACGTGCCGAAAGAGACTGAAACCGGTCTTTTTTATATTTACTTAATGGCTGCATCGAGCCGAAAACTGAAAGAATAACTAAGCCCGACAGGAAGCCTAATGAATCTAATCAATACACAATGTTTATTTAGGATAAATGTTGAGAGAGAATGTACCCACTTATTCTCTATTTTAAGATTTATTCTCTATTTATTCTGGACACTTACAATTTATTCCTCGAATTATTATTTTGAAAATTATTAAAGAGAAGATTATCTTGTTTGTACTTTGATTTTCGAATTATTCTGAAGCACACACATACAATAGCTATTATTTTTTTCTTCTATAATTCTACTATAATTCTGAGTAATATACTAACGGAAAAATATAAAGTCTTCAAAACGAAATCTAATTTTCAAAACCACTATTTTTTAAAGATTTCACACATTGTGCATAAGGAGATTAAAAGAATCGGTTCACATGACTGGAGCAGACAGAAAATTAATTATATAGATACAAAAAGTAATTCAAAATATAATATATAGATAGATAGATAAATTCTAGTTAAGAGACAAAAATTATTTGGATGCTAAAAATAATAAAATACGTAATTTAAAATTGATAATTTTTGGGGGGAGGAATAAAAAAAGATATGGTTGAAACATTGCATACTGAGGACTGTTTTTTTAAGCGAGGATTAGCGAATTTTATGACTAGCCACCCTTTCCCATTTCTGTTCATATACTGAGCAAAATTCCATAAATAAAATAATAAAAGTTCTGGATTCTTTATTAAAATAAAAAGGTTATCCATCTAAGAAAATATTTGAAAATGATTAGATCATGCGTGCACTCGAATTAAAGAATAACGAACCATCTATTTCCAGATTCATTTATCGAAGCACAAGTTCAAAACTTAAAAATAAGGACTTAACAATAGCAAAATTGGAAAATATAAAAAAAAGATAGAATAATATGAAAATTAAATAATATTAAAATTTTAACAATAATATCAAAAGTATTTTTGTGATTAATATTCCGTTACTAACAATATACTAATAAGAATTATTTTAAAATTATTTCTATAAACTACAGTAGAACCATGTATGATTTGAGAAATGAGGTGTGTGTGTGTGTTGTTAAGCAGAGATCCATTGAGAACGGGTTTTGTGAAATTTTACCCTCAAGGGGGTGTGCGGGGGTTTTACATACAAACATCCCTGTTTTTGAATTATTAGATCTACTGACTTGAAATTTGGTAAACATGTTTCTCTTTGTGAGTGGAGATCTGTTAAGTACGGATTTGCGGAAATCGGATCCCAAGAGGGATTGTGGGAGCCATGGTAGCGTTTTTGGTAATAAAGAAACTTTCATTTTTGAACTATAAAGCTGAATTCACACCAAGGCTGTCAGCGTCGAGCGTTAAGCGTCTAGCCAATCAGCGACTTCATCTCGGACGACATTAGACCAACAAACTTGAAACTTTGTAATCAGGTTTCTTTTTTGGTGAGTAGAGATCCGCTAAGAACAAGTTTTCTTATAATTGACTCCCAAGGATGGTTGATGGATGTTACGGGGAATTTTAGATAAAAAAAAATCCTGCTTTTCAACTATTAGACCTACAGTCTAGAAATTTGGTAAGCCCGTTTCCATAGAGGAGAAGTTTTGCCTAGAGCGGGTTTTGCAGAAATCATGTACGCGAAGAGGGGTTTACGGGAGTATAAAAATAAATGCACTTCTGTTTTAGAATTTAGTCCTGTACTTTTTTAATCAAAAGGCGAGGACTATGAAAATGATCTTCAATACATTCAAAAGTTTAATGCTAAGGCTTAGATAACAATAATTCAAAAACAATACATATTCTTACATTATCATTAGATATCCAGCAAAGCCGGTGGGTGACTCCTAGCCATTAACAGCAGAGTGAGTGAATATTAACGTCGCACTATTCAGCTACTCAAGGGTTTGGGGTGACGGACCTTTGGGTCAATACAGTAATGGTGTGTTTGTTGTATACGCGGAAGTTCTCTGGAATACCTAAAAACTTCCACGTTGGTGATTTTAAGAAGTCATTGAACGATTGACTTTGGCTTAAGAAAACGAACTTTTGTAACTTCTCTATATTTAATATAATTAGACTTTGTAATTTTCAGCAATGATCAGATAACAATACCTACACTTAACTAGCTTCTTTTGGCACCAAACAGCAGCCCTGGAAGCCATCTGATCGTGATCATGAACTCAAAGGCATTGTTTCTGCCTTGTAGTGGATTCTAGTGCTGGTGCCAATGAAGACTCGGCGCGTTAAGGGACTGATGTACGTTAAATCTGTTGAGGCGCTACGATCTCATATTAGCATGGTGTGAAAGCTTGAAGAATGAGGTGCTAGCTCAAGTATATATCTCGTCATTAGACTATGACTTAGAATTACATGGTCAGTCTCCAATGGTTCTCATGTAGCTTCAAAAATGTGATATTAATAACTAATCAATCCGCAGAATACCACTTAAAAACAGTGTTCGAATTCCTACTGAATTGCTGTGTTGGTGAATTTTTTTATAGGTCAATCTCACATCACCCACCCCTGGTTCCATGAATGAGAAAAATAGAACTAAAAAAATTCCAATGTTCTCATTTTGGATTACGCGCGATTTTTTTTTTCTTGTTACTTATGCATATAGGAACATAACAAATAAGTAATAGTTAATGGACAGCTTTCTTAAGAATTATGTAAAAGAACATTTAACGTTCTATATTAGCATTTAATAATTAGTGTATACATTTTCGATTAATAACTCTTATAAAAAATTGTGAAGGAAAGATATAAACGTGTGTATTAGTCTACAATACTTCAAGTAAAAAAACTCGCAAATATTGATCTCAAATTCTTTTGAAGTAAGAGTACAAGATTTTAAATATGTGTTTTCAACTTGAAAATTCAAAAACTTACTCAAAAGCTCAAAGTACTTTTAAAAGAGTTTAAAAGATCTATAATTAGTATAAAAACTACACTAAACCGAAATTCTATCGATTAATCACTAGATGTAATATTTTTTTCTCAATAGAGTTATGAAATAAACTAAAGCCTAATAATTATGAAATAAAATGCATTAGAAAATGCGTAATAAACAACGCTTTTAAAATCAGTTAAAACTTTTTAGGATGAAATATGTTTTCCCATCTTCATATAAGAGACATTAGAGGAAAAAGTCTAACAAAAAAATAATTTTTTTCTTAAAATAATTTAAATTGTAAGAAAATAGTTTAAAAATATTACGTAAAAATATAAAACAAATATTAAACAAGATATCTACCACGCATTGTATGGATTTGAGAATAAGGAATAAAATTTGCATAGACAGTAAGTTTGCAAATTAAGTTAGATATTTTCAAGAAATAAGAATCATCGATCTTTATCTAAATTTGAACTATTATTTTTAAAAAAAATGCCTTAAATTAGAAAATTTTGCATAAAATTAAGCATTGAATTTTACTTTCTGCTGAGCTTTCAAAATATTTAAATTTAAAATGCAGTTAAAGGTTGATTTTTATTGCATTTTTATCATGCCTTCACCATTCAGTGTAGTCGTTGAAATATATCATATGTAAAGTTAATTTTAAAGAAATATACTCAGAGTTTTATTTCTACTGAGTTCTCAAATAAAGCGAATATATATTTAATTCTGACTGTACTGAATATTCCAATAGGATGATGTTAGAAAAAGTATAACCAGTTTCATTTATTGAGAAGAAAGTATAGTTTTTGTGGGGGAAAAAAAGCATTTGTGACTTGGACTGTGCCTGGATTTTATACTTGTATAGCTTTAACTCTTCGACTTCTTAATATTTTAGGCTATAAGTCGGAAAATTGGTTATTGTATTTTATACAGAAAAATATATAATGTCAATTTTTTTATAATAGTCATATTAAATAAGTCAAACATAAAATAGTGCCTTAGAACGGATATAAATTTCAATTTAAATAACTTCCCTCGTCTTTGGAGCTAAATTTTTAGAATCATTAACTTCTTAATGTTGGTTAATAAACTGTGTAATTTTTAATTGATTATAGGCTGACGGTCCTTTTTCTAATTTTAAGGTACCCTACTACGTTCGGAACCGTGATTTAAACAAAGCGTATAAATGGATAATTTCATGATATTTAGTGTCACTTGGAATTTATACATGTACAAAAATATTTTAAGAATATTATAAGAATAAAAAAGTATTTAAATGCAATATTTTAGCAAAAAATGAACTTAGAATTACCTATTTTCGAAATGAAACCTCCTTTTATGAAAAACGGTTTTATACTAATAACATTTTGCGTACATAAAGCAAAGATTTCTCCACAGGGCTTGAACTAGGATTTTTGTAAAATTCACATTATTTTCATAGAGTTACAACCAATTGAAATAATTATCGGTGTTTTTTCTCTTAAAATTTCTCTACTATGTTGTATTAAAATATGGATAAATCCACTTCCAAGCTATATATTTCAAAAATCCTAGCTCGGGTTGTGACAAATCTATACGGAACTTTATCACTATTCTTCTGAAACGTCTTTTTTAGGGAAATTTAATTCCCTACCTATTTCCAATCAACTCCAAAAAGAGGACAGGGATTCCTTATTATATATGCAGATTAGATAAAGTATTTAAGTCAAACGGAATAATAAAGTGAGAGGCAGTAGGAGAGAGAGATTGAAGCAGGAAGTTATAATAGCGAAGTTAGAGATTTATTATTGAAGATTTCTAGGTGGATAAATTAATCTCAGGAAGAGCTGAGATTCAGTGTGGTAAATATTGATTTATAATTAAAGTCTCATTAAAGTTTTATATTAGGAGTGAGATTAAAGTTAAATGTTTAATAGGAACACTATTGAATATAATTCTGGGATCTCTTATTACGGTAATCTCTGCGTGATCGATATTCTAATTGTTAATTAATTGGATCATTAAATATTTAAGTTAATATAAAGGAAAGTCCCTTTTAAACCTCATAAAGCTATTTTGATTTATTTCTTATTAAAAGTCTTTGATTCTATTTGGGAAAGATAACCAAATAAAGAAAGTTATTTATAAAAATAGATACTGGTTCTTCTTTGACTCAAAATTATTCTCGTTCTCAAAGTGAGATCCAAGGGGACCTTCACAGGGTTCTTTACAGAGAACTGAGCTATATATAGGCACAAAATATTATTATTATAGAAGCATTTTCCATAAAAGGAGAATGTTTTGAAAATAGTTAATTCTATATTCATTTTTTGCCAAAATGTTGCATCTAAATAATATTTTTACTGTAATAATATTCTTAAAACAATTTTATACATGTATTCTAATCTAAATGATATTAAATATCATAAAAATTTACAAAATAACAGTTCTGAACGCAGTCGGATACCTTAAAGGATATGAAATTTTTCACGTTGAACTCGAAAGAAATTTATATTCATTCATTGTGGTTGAGCTCACATTTAAAAACAACACAGATCCACGACGAGAAGAATTTTCAATAGATATATTGAATTTATTTGCTGGCTATGGCAAATGCTGAAAATGCGACTTTCAATACTTTAAAATTTATTGTGAGATTTAATCTGGGTCTTCCTAAAATTGATTCTCTCATCACTCTTCACAGTACCAGTGTCAATAGTTTCTTTGATAGATTTCCTGCTGTCTAGGGTTTTTTCTATTCAGTAATATAAATATTTTTTAAACAAGACTTTTCCACAGTATTGGCTTTTATCGATAAGGGAAGTGCATTGAGACTTGGATAAAGCGTTTCCTTAGAGAAATTGTTAGAGAAAGTTTCTAAAAAGTAGCAGAGAAATGTGGATTAAACAAACATTTTGCTTTGGTTTCTTTTTCAATGCCTTTAAAAATTTAACTCAATATTTATTCTTTTAAGTACTTCGATCAATGAAAAAAACTTGATTGTGGATCAAAAATGCAAAAAAAAAAAAAAAAATTCGAAATATATAAAAGCATTCTGAAAATATTACAAAAGTATTAAATTAAACAAAAGATAACTGTCTTAAGCTACTTAATTTAAAATTTCTCTAGAAAAAGAAAAAGAAATCAGATTTTCTTTCAAAATTCTTATCGGTTTGATAACGTATCTAACTTTTGTTTCTGTAAATGCAAAGATATATTTAAACATTTGAAGTTATTTTAAACGTTTATAAAGGGTGTTTTTTTAGAGGTATAGAACGTTAAATTGCAATAAAACAACGATGTATTATTCGATTGACATGAATTTTTTTTATTCGAAAGATAATCTTGTGGCATTACATTTTAAATATGATTTCTGGCATAGGAATGTCACGGCTGGCTCGGATGTAGTCCAATCTGGACGTCCAATTTTCGATGACTTTTTCCAACATTTGTGGCCGTATATCGGCAATAACACGGCGAATGTTGTCTTCCAAATGGTCAAGTGTTTCTGGCTTATCCGCATAGACCAATGATTTTACATAACCCCACAGAAAATAGTCTAGCGGTGTTAAATCACAAGATCTTGGAGGCGAATTCACAGGTCCAAAACGTGAAATTAGGCGGTCACCAAACGTGTCTTTCAATAAATCGATTGTGGCACGAGCTGTGTGACATGTTGCGCCGTCTTGTTGGAACCACAACTCCTGGACATCGTGATTGTTCAATTCAGGAATGAAAAAGTTAGTAATCATGGCTCTATACCGATTACCATTGACTGTAACGTTGTGGCCTTCATCGCTTTTGAAGAAGGATTCCACCAGCCCATAAAGCGCACCAAACAGTCAGTTTTTCTGGATGTAACGGTGTTTCGACATACACTTGTGGATTAGCTTCACTCCAAATGCGGAAGTTTTGTTTGTTGACGTAGCCATTCAACCAGAAGTGCGCTTCATCGCTAAACAAAATTCGCTTATGAAAATCGACCATTATTTTCGAAATAAAATTGCACAGTTTGAAAGCGTTGTTCAGGCGTGAGTCTATTCATGATGAATTATACCAAACCAAACTCAGAATAAATCACTTGACAGCTGTTAAATCGGTCGCCATCTTGGAAAGTAATGCCAACTTAAACTTCTATACCTGGAAAAAAAACACTCTTTATGTATTTATTTATTTGAAATAACGTAACCTCTTCATCCTATCGAAAATTTTAAGTGGCATGCCTGGTTATTATCAAATATTTTCTGAAAGGAGGGGGAATAGATAACAGTAATCTGATCCTATAATATCATTCTAGCTAAGCTTCATATAATGAATAAAAATAAACTTCCATTAAAAGCTAAGCCGGCTATTTTTAGAATAACATTTTTTCAAAATGTTCTCCTTTTATAAAAATCTCCTTTTATTTATCCTAAAATAGTAATATTTTGCTTATATAAAGTAAAGATTTCTCCAGAGAGTCTGAACTTTTTTTTGAAAAATTCACATTATTTTCAGAGTTACCACCCATTGAAATAATTATCTGCGTTTTTTCTTAAAATTTCCCCACTCTGTTGCAGTAAGATATGGATAAATCCACTTCTAAGTTATATATTTCAAAAATTCTAGTTCAGCCTCTGTACAGAGGTCTGAGCTATATACAGGCAAATTATTCTTATAATAGAAGCATTTTTCACAAAAGGAGAATATTTTGAAAATTGGACACTCTATGTTCATTTTTTGTCAATGATTGATTGATTGAATATTAACGTCGCACTGTTCAGCTACACGAGGGCTTTTGGCGACGGACCACGTAATTTTGAACCATGGTCAAGTGCCGTGGACGACACTTGTGAGCTGGCACCCCCTCTCCTAACTACCACACCAACGGGAGGACGTTTCAGCTCTCGACAGATTTAACGTGCATCGCTGCCCTACACGGCGGGTCTTTAGTGGTACTGGGCTCGAACCCGTGACAAAGCAAGCCACGGTCCGATACCTATACCACTCGGCTACCGCGGCCACTCATTTTTTGTCAAAATATTGTACTTAAATAATTTTTATTGTAAAAATATTCTTAAAACAATTTTATATACATTTTCTAATATAAGTGACACTAAATATCATAAATATTATACATTTATACGCTTTTGCAGAATCATGGTTCCGAACGTAGTCGGCTACCTTAATTTAATTTGTTCATAATTGTCTTCACTATTTACATACTTTGATACATTACATACTATTTACATACTTTGATTACATACTCTGTCAAGTGGTCGATTTCTTTATTGCAAAAATCAAATGCTCAGTAAAAAATAAAATATATTTAGTAGTTAAAAATTGAGACTTTGAATAACATGCATAAAAATTTTTAAGGTTTGTAGCAACTGCATATGCACTTCAAGTGGCTGCCACACAAAGTGGCCGTGGTTAAGTTCAATTCTAGTGGAGCATTATTTTCAAAAAATCTGTATAAATTAATAAAAATGAATACCCATTAATAGTTCAATAATTTTGTTTTGTGTGGTATAACAGGAAACACTTTTCCAGCTCCGCAATCATTGCTCTAGAATCGTGTTTTCATCCTCATCTTTTTTCCATTTGCATTCTTTTTTGAACAACAAACTTTGTACTGTCTTGCAGGCTCACATTTCGCAGGAGTGTGAAAGGAATACGGGATATAAAATATCGTTCACTAAGAAGGGTAGGATTATCTATGTAGGTGGTCTGCCAGTATTCTTTTGTCTAGAAGCTGCATCATCTTATATAAAAAAATTCTACATCTTGGAAACAAAATTGTAAAAATTTTAATACGTTTTCCAACTACATTCTTATTGAGCAAAAATGAGTTGAGTACCAGTTGAGCAAAAATGAGTACCTTGTCTAGTAAAAGTAAAAATATCTTTTTATAATATATTTTGGGCTTTTTAGGATTGTCGGTAAAAAGATATTTCCTGATCTCAGCAATCTAAGCCATCATAGTTAGATTGTAGTGAAAGCAAACAATTTTTGGCTTGATTATATCTTCATTTTCTTTTATTTCTGAGTTTGATTATGGAAGTATCATGAATACTGCTCATCAAGCACCATCTATTGAATTGAGCCCAAATAAACTTCTCCCGGAATAGATTCAAGTTTTACAAAGACATGAAGGCGAAGTATCCCGGTATTTATTCGGATATAACAATAAGATGAACTCAAAAAAAATTACTCCTCGGTCGCGACATTTTGGAGCACTAATGCAGTGACCGAGATTATCTCGGACATGGCAGTTAAAAGGTTAATTATGAAACTGATAATTCAATAAACTTGTGCCAAAAAGACAACTATAGTATTAACAAAACCTATATTGAGTAAAAATGAAAGAAAGGTATATTTTTCACCAAAACATAAATGTAACTCCGAGTTAGAAAAGTATTTTCCTGATAATTAAAAAAGACTTTTTTTTTTTTGAGAAATTGAAATAATGTAACTTGCCTTTAATTTTATCACTTAATGAGCAAAAATGTTTGCTTTTATAAAAAATATATGGTTAATTTTATCTTGTTTAAAATACAAACGTCAAACCATTCAACTTATCTAAAAGACATAAGGATACTTCTCCCCATTTTCATGATGAGAGTTTTGGCGATTATCACTTTTCCCGCAAGTAGGATTAATACTAAGCTCCACAATTTGCTTTCTTGTTGATATCATCTTATCGCTTTTTGAAAAGAGAAACAAGTTTTTGTAATTCGTTTTCGGTCATGTAACGTAAAAGAGTCTTAAGAAAAAAAAATGAAGTAGAAGAAATCTGTTGTTAGGAAATACATAAAAAGTTTAGATGTTTTAGGTTGTTGTTGTTTTTTTTTGTTGTTGTTGTTGTTGCTCTTTTTTTTTCGGTTAACTCAAAAAGGATGTTTTGAGAAATTTTCTTGACCATTCTAAGCTTGATAAGTTTCTTTTCAAAAAACACCCATAGAAATCTTTTTAGTGAGTTCTAAAATCCAGTGTAAGGGCATTTAAAAATTTTTTTGTCCTTAGACATCTCACTCAAAAGATAACTTTCTTTTTTCCAAAGAAAAAGCTGATTTTTTTTTTATCCCTGAGATTTTAATAAAAACTATAAAAGTTTTCTATTGCTAACAAAAAGTGGGAACAAATTAAAAATTTAAAGTTCCATATACTCAATCGCTTTTTAGAATTTTTAAGTAAATGATTAGTCCAAATGTATCATTATATGGAAATTCATTACTTAAACATTTATAGTTCTAATTATGTGGTAATTATACATAACATACACGGACGCGAGTGCGCGTGTGCGTGAACGTGTTCTACTATATTTAGGCTGTATAGAAGATTCTACTGCTGTTCCTTTTCGTACAAACGACTAGTGTAGATAAATAACAGGTGAAGGTTGGTTGGCTCAAATATTGTTTTAAACCCACAATTTCTATTTCTAAGACTAAAAGTTTGCTTTGTACTACTGTGACTAACTTATTTTTTACCTAAACTGTCTGACTGTACTTCCATATGCTTATTTAGAATTATAGCTACTTCGTATATATTATTAGTATGCACCAAGGAAGAGTTAAAGAATTAATATTTGGGTGGCCAATGACTAAAAATCTGGGACTCTCCAAAACATTGCAACGATGGTGTATAAGACAGGGCATTCCAATGCTAAATCAGAACCTCCATGCAAATGGGGTTCCTTTGAACCATGAGGGCATGTTACGGATTCACGTATTTGTTCCTCGCAAACGGATTCACGAGCAGTGTGAGAAGAAGCCACAAATTGAAAGAGGATATGCAATTAGACTAGAGTGGTCAAATCATAATATCACTCGACATTTGGGTCGTAGCAAAGCTACCATTTGACAATATAGATAGGACCAGGGCCAAACACTACTGATTCTCTAATGTACACCTCCAGGTACATTCCACCAGGAATTTCATGGACTAGGGTAGAATTGTTTTCAGTGAAGAATTCAGCCCCGATCAACAGTGAAGGTCTGCAGACGTCCAGGACAGTGTTGGATATTCATCTGAATATTATATATCACACAACTCGACAACTAGGAGTTATTGTAAAAGGTATCATTTCTTTTGATAAATGGATTCCTGTGGTTGTCATCAGTGATACTCGTATAGCATGGTGGTTCGTCAATTACATTCTACGTCCAGTAGTGTTGCCTTTTTCCTTTTCTTTCATCATCAATCGGCTTACATTTTAACAGGATAATGGCAATCTTTACACGGCAAGCATTTCCATTACATATCTTTGGGCTTTTCCAAAACTTTACTGGCCATCTTCATCACAAGATAGATCCCCAATAGAACAGACTTTTGCTCTGACAAGCAGTTATCTTTGGCCATCCCTGGATTGCGGTGATCTAACGCACCAATTACAGCATGTGTGGAAAGCAATTCCACTTGAAGATACCCGTCACCTTTAAAAGCCAATGACTAGTCGGATGTCGTCGTCCCATCAGTTAACTCCTTTTGTTTGCATATTGCGTAGTTGTGTGTGTGTGCGTGTGCGTGTGCGTATGCGTGTGCGTGTGCGTGTGTGGGAGAGAGAGAGAGGGGGGGAATTAGGGTGGGCTAAATATTTACACACCGATATATGAATACAAGATTTTAGTTGTACCAGGATTCAAACCTACGAGTTAATGACCAACTCTGCTACCATGGTCACCAAATAGAGGGAATGTTGGCGTCTTGAAACAATGTTTAATCCTATTCCTATAAGTCTTGAAATTAGCTACTGTATTAATGTAGCTATTCTACTCCTCTGCTATACTTGTATGCAAAGTTTTTCATTAAGTTAGATTGAGGAATTCAATACATAACTAACGCGATTACATATCTTTATCCCTGTACTATACATATATGTACACATATACACATACATGAACATATGTATATATAAATATATAGATATAGGGATATTGATGTAGAAATTAATATATAGATATATGTATAATATGTTTGAGCGTTGTATTTGTTGAACAAATTATTGAACAAACATTTTAAATTTAGCACGCTGTAAAATGAAACGTTAAGTGCTGCATACATATAGAAAATGTACTTTTCAAATCAATATGATTTTACACCTCCTTTGATATACTTTATTTATCACTAAATTTCATGCTAGATAAATTCTTATTTTCAACAAATATTCGCTTAATTTCTACTTCAGCTCTTGATAATTTTGTTTTCCATTTTTAAAAGTAAATTTACTGCTAGATATGTTTTATATTTTTATTTCATTTGTTTCTTATATTCATTCTGGTATTCTCTAACACTGCAAAGATTTAAGTTGAAAGACCAGACTAAAGAACAATTTGCTATTCTATTTAAACATAAAAATAAGAAAAACACCCACCAAACAAAGCACAAGGGTAGAATGAAATTGAGAAAGAGAACGTTCATAGAGAAATAGGACACAGAATGGCGCCATCACAAAGAAAAATAAAGATTTATTATGATCATGCTATTGAGAGCAAAAGACTTCCGAGTAATTTAACACAGATTTAGTGACTATAAATCTTGCTAGAAATTTAATATGCCAGATTCATCTCTACAGAAATTGACCCTATCAGAAAGTTATTCATCATTATTCATTAATTAGATAAGCCGCTATGGATACTACAGATATTGTTTTGATTTACAAGATAGAGCAAGAAGTTTTTTACCGGAGTGTACAGAAAACAGATATATCTTCTAAATAATGGCATCAATACACCATAGCTGATAAATCACTGACGAGTGTTTGTTGTTTCCCCATTTATACTAAACTTTCGATAAGTACTCCCAACGACTGCACATGTGCAGACCATCAATAGCACCGTTTATGAAAACGATGTTCTCAGGTGTCGAACCATTATGATTTGACTTCTATAAAATTCTTATAATTTAGCTGATTTTCCCATTATGTTGCTAAACACTGAATGAGGGCAAACATTGCAGGAGTGCTGTGTATACCAAAGCATCGGCAACACATGGGACATGGATTTGTCTGTGGCAGAGCTCATTGTTCTAGATGAAGGGGTGATCATAACGTAATGACTCTTCAATATTTGTGTGTGTGTACCCGTATATCCTGGCATACAGAAAATTACTTCAATGAAATATTTTCCAATGTTATTTTAGTAATGAAAAGATGGGTAACTTATAAAAATTCTGAGATTTAGGGGTCAGTCAAGGATCTTTTATCTGTGTATGATACAATATCGTGTTAAGAAAATCATGTTGTGAGCGTCAACTTTCATGATATTCTAAGCATAATAATCTTTAATGAAATCGATTAAATAAAAAAAAATTTAATAAAGATGTCACAATTGAATCTTCTTAGATATTATAGATCAAAAGGTAATAAGAATTTTTTATTTAAATGTCTTATTTATGTACATGAAATATAAAAATAGTTTCAAGAAACTAGTGTTGTCGGCTTCCTATTTTAAATAATATGCACTAATGACATTTTTCAAAACATTCCCTGTAAATAATTTATACTTCTCTCATGTATTCTAATGAAAAAAAGGAACTAAAATTTTTAGCTTCCTATACCATTTACTCTGCATGAAATATGACTGGGCATTATTTGAAAATCAATGGAGTGACATGAGTCAGCAGAATAATTACCTTTACGAATATTATGACTACTTTTTGTTTTCTTTCTGAAACCTTTTCTAATAAGGCGTGTGCGTATGTGAATAGCGCTTTTATTTTGCTTTAATCTTGAGTTCTACTTTTTATTTCTAAGACATCTCTCTCACTACCTAATTTCCTCTTTTCATATAAAATAGGGAGAAATTATACCCAAAGAGGATTCCAATCACATTTTATAGGATTAAAAATAATTCTAGTTGGTCAATCCATCTAGAAAATATCTTCATTTTCCACAAATCTGTCTACCAAGGAAGCCATTAGACTCGTAATCCATGAAAACGAAATCAGGACCAGTTGCATTCATCAAGGGACAAGAACATTGTGCGTGCGTGCTTCTAAATGTCCTCCCTCTATCTTACATGAGCCAAACAACCTTTGTCTAAAACATGGAGGTCTCGTACTGGATCATTGTCATAAGCTATTATTTTAATAGCATTCACTAAAATTATAAAATAAAAAATTATATGGTAAACATTCTGACTTCTGTTTCAATAATTTTTCAAAATGTTGTGTAAAATAAAATCAGCTCATTATATCACATTGTTTAAATGTCTGGTTAAAAGAGAAGACCACATTTGTAAATAAGTTTTCCATCAACTGTTCTATTGCTTAAGAAAGAGATACATATAAGAGTATTTATACTTAACTTAAAAATTCTCCACATAGAAAATTGCAAGAGACTTTTATCTCTATCAGAAACCCCGAAACTCCATATGTTTATTGAATGAAACACATTCCTTTCCAATTATCGCGTCTCACAGGATCACAGGGATTTCAGCATATTGGCAGAAAGAATTAAGAATAATCCTTAATCCAATAAATTCAAAAAACTGGTCTAGTTTAAGATATTTTTGGCACTTAGCAGTGTAATGACATTACATTTAAACATGTAGATTACGCTACATTGGAAGAATAATTATGCATTTTAGATAGGATATTAAGTTTTCAAAAAAATAAAAAATATATAATATTGTGAAGCTTCTTTGCGATATTTGAAAAAAAAAATTATTTGAGTATGTAGCGTTTTTCTATTAGGAGACCAAAATTTACTTTTTTGAAAGTAGATGAGAAAGTGTTGATTAATTAATAAATTAATCAACACTAATCAATAATTAATCGAAAGACGATGCTTCCCGTGCAAACGGTTTTCAAAAAGGTGCATTCGTAAAGTTATAAATAAAACTTATTACTTCGGCAGAAAGCTCTTTAATTAATAGAAAAAATATATATATATATTCCTCAAGATTATATTTGGATGGTGAACAAATACACAGAATTACAGTAATTCTCATTTTTCGTAGACAGAACCAGAAACTCACTGAGTTGAAATGTTGTATCTCAGAGACAGCAAATATTTACACTTCAAATACTAACAAAGGGTGTTTAATACAGTTCTATTTAAACATTTGTGTGATGCGATTTCGGAAGATACTGAGATGGCAAGTTTTGATTTTGTTGCATAAAGAGAAGAAGAAATTAGAAGAGAGAAAGAATATTTTATGAAATTTATTTGTTTCAATGTCTGAGTTCGAGGCTAAATTTGGAAATATATCGTTTTTCAATATATTTGTTTAGTTATCTTGATAACATGGGGGAAAAAGAGACCACTCTAGTTTATGAATAAATAATTACCAGTTTAAAAATTTGGTAACAACACATATGTGTACTCTAATAAAATGCATAAACATATAATCAATTTATGAAACTTGTTTTAAGTCATATAATTTTAATTTTTGCACATATAATTATAAGCTAGTCAAAACATACGACAAAAGTTTCCACTACAAGGCTTAATAGCTTAAGTTTCGTAATTATAGAACTTTAGTTTAATAATTGCTTAAATAAAACTCGGTGACTGCTTGAACATTTTTAAAAGGGCCTGGTACTAACAAATTATCTGCAGTCCTTATTTCTTTATTTATACTTCTATAGAGATAGTTTACCTAATGGCGCATTGTATGCGTTACTACAATACAGTTTGAACAATCATTAAGGAAGTTTCTAGCTTCCCTAATGTTTAGTGAGTTAGTGTTTAATAAACTATCTTACAATGAAATGGTTAAAAGTTTAAGTTAAGAATATTTTTAAGGCAAAGATTACTAATAGGTCGTATCATATGAAACCTTTCATGCATCGTCTTCAAGATTTTAACCGCTAAATGCACCTGTTACCACATGTCACATTAGATATTCGACTTCTGGAAGTTAGGAAACCTTTTATTTAAAATTTAAATGTTGATTCCCCAAACATTATTTCATGCATTATTCATTATTTAAGGTATCCGACTACGTTTGGAATCGTGATTTTAAAAAAGCGCATAAATGGATAATTTCCATGATATTTAGTGTCACTCAAATTAGAATGCATGCATAAAAGTGTTTTAAGGACATTTTGACAAAAGAAATTATTTAAATATAATATTTTGGCAAAAAATTAACTTAGAATAATCTTTTTTCCAAATGTTCTCCTTTTGTGAAAAATGGTTCTATTATAATAATATTTTGCCTGTATATAGCTCAGACCTCTCTACAGAGACACAACTAGAATTTTTATAAAATTCCCATTATTTTCAGAGTTACCACCAATTGAAATAATTATTGGCGTTTTTTTCTTAAAATTGCTCCCCTCTGTTGTCGTAAAATATGAGTTAACCCACTTCTAAGTTATATTTCAAAAATTCTAGTTGAGCCTCTGTAGAGAGGTCTGAGCTATATACAGGCAAAATATTATTATAATAGAACCATTTTTCACAAAAGGAGAACATTTGGAAAAAAGATTATTCTAAGTTAATTTTTTGCCAAAATAGTGTATTTAAATAAATTGTTTTTGTCAAGATGTCCTTAAAACAATTTTATGCATATATTCTAATCTAAGTGACACTAAATATCATGGAAATTATCCATTTATGCGCTTTTGCAATATCACTGTTCCGAACGTAGTCGGATACCTTAAAAGTATTCCTTAGAATAAATTAATTCTGTAAATAAATGTATCATTTGTGGATGTTTAAATCATTCACATAAATACATTTTATTTGGTGTTTGACAGTTTATTCGTATTTTTCCATAAAGTTTTAGCATAGAATTAGTACAAACGTTGTGGTGAAAGGAAAGCTTTGTAATTTATTTCCAGTCTCTTGTCGAGCTTTTCGTGTGTCTACCACTTAACTAAATTTTGTTAGTTCTGTAAGTACCATAAATAGTTTATTTCATTCGTAAAACAAAACCTTTTGCATCCCTCTCTTGCAAGTATAATGCACTCAAGAGATCGGAACTGAAACCCTTAAGCACAACAGCTACTTTTATTAGTTCGATGGTTGTTATTGCACAACATTTGTTGTTTTATTTTGTTCTTCCTCGGCAAAAATACTCAAAAAACGATACAAATACACCGTAAAGTGGAATAAACATTTATTCACAATGGATGCATTACATTTTCAAAACTAAATAAATTACTTTATTAAGTAACTGACAGAAAAACTGTCAATTTTAATTACTGCTGTGGTTTTTAAAAATAACATTCAGCCTTTTTCGTTTTTGTATTTTAGTTAAACTTAATGCTTACCATGCACGAAAATTTTACTTATATTGGTTGCATATTCAAAACGAAAATTACTATATTGAAGTCATTACTCATATTAATAATCATTTATTTTTTGAATATTAATTCTGATAAGTAAATGATTTTAAGGGAATCACTGAATTGAAAAATGTGCTAAATTTTATTTTCAAATTTATATGATTATTCTCTTACTCTCTGCGTACAAAATTTTCCAAAGATTTAATTTATGATATTTTAAAAAAAAAGAAAATATTTTTAATTTCTTTTTTAAATAAGAAAGAAAAGCCTATTGTTATATCTAACAAATATATATATTTTACAAAAAAAAGTTATCTCTTGAATTCTTTAGTATAAAGGAGAAGTTAAACATTTGTTAATGAATATATTCATCGAATCAATTTTCTCATTTACTCGAACATACGTTGTGTGTATACTTAATAACAACTGTCATTCTGAGAGAGAGAGAATTGAGAGAGAAGTTTTTCATATACAATCATTCTAAACTCCATTCAAATTCACCTTGAAAACTAAAAAGAAATATTATTTCCAAACAAAGTTTCATAAAGAATCTGAATAATGATTAAATGAATTTGAATAATAAATAATACTTTTGAGTTAATGATACATGAAAAGTGATGGTGTTATAATTTGTTGTTATACGTCCTCAAAATTTTTAGCAATTAATTTCGGTCTCAGCAAAAAAAGGATAGATTATACGGTGAATTCTTTCAATAATTTTTATAAATAAAGCATAAATGTCTTATTAAATTTTAAAATTCTCTCCTTTTTTTAAAAAAAAAATATTTTATTACTTAAATTTATAAGTGATTTTATCAAATAAAAAGTTATTCGCAAAAAATACTAACTTTATTTCTTAAAAAAACTAAACGAAATTCATCCAATGCAAAAGTCTTCAGTAAGTTGCGCTGTATCAAAAATATACTCAAAAGTCATTTATGTAATTCAATACAAGATATACGATTCATTTGAAATGAATATGAGAGAAAAAAATATTGAGGTAAAACGAAGTAAAACTATAATAAGAGAAAAATTTCAATTTATTTATTAGAGCTTAAAATGTGCGAGTTAATATGCGTATTTATATTTCTTCAAGTATTTAAACTATTCTCAGTACAAAAATATCTTTGTATTTTTTATTAAGTCTTTCAAAGATGAACTTTGCGTAAGAGAAATTTAAATTAAGTAAGTTATCTAAACATTTCACAACATCACATATTATAATTATGCTTAATTTTACTAACCTAACAAATACACTCTGTCGCAAAAAAATATATGCACCCAGAAGAAATCAAGCTACAATCACGAAACTCGGCAAGAATGTAGTCTGGTAAGAGATATGCAAATGATTAAAATTTCGAAGCCAATGAGACAAGGCTAAGTGTGCTATGCGCATATTAGTTGCGCAACTGGGAGAGTTTAAAAGCATGAGTACGAGCGCCGTACGGCTATCCAAACGAATCTGATGGCTTTGATAGACGATATTGAGACTTAGGATGCCTCTAAGACGTAACCGGCGGCAGTACGAGCAGCTGACGGACTTTGATAGGGGCCGTATAATAAGCCTCAGAGAAGCAGGTTGGTCGAATAGACGTATCGGCCGCCACCTCGGTCGGAGCGATATGGTAGTTGCTCGGTGTTGGCAACAGTGGATCACAGAAGGTAGAGTGTACCGTCGCGGAGGGTCAGGACGTCCCAGGAACACAAATGATCGCGAGGATCGTGCAATCAAAAGAGTGGCCACTTCGGCACCAACAACGTCGCTAGCATCGATTCAACGCCACTTACCTCCTTCCAGACATCCAGTGCCATCAAGAGAAACCATAAGGAGACGACTGACCGAAGTTGGCTTGAGGAGCCGACGTCCGCTAAGACGCTTACCACTGACCCCACATCATAGGCAGTGTCGACTGGATTTTTGCCGACCTCGGGCAACTTGGAGTGTGACAGACTGGAGACGTGTCATCTTCAGTGATGAATCCCGATTCAGTCTCAGTGCTGATGACCACCGCACACGTGTCTGGAGGCGCACCGGCCAGCGGTCCGATCCGGCATTTATTGTCGAGCGGCATACAGCAATTTCACAAGGTGTGACAGTGTGGGGAGCAATTTCTTGGGACACACGATCATCTTTAGTGGTCCTTCAAGGCACTTTGACAGCTCGCAGATACGTGGACGATATTTTAACGCCGATTGTGCTACCCATGCTATCAAGTCGCCCAGGTGCCATTTATCAACAGGATAATGCTCGTCCACATACTGCGCGACTCTCCCAACAATGTCTTCAAGGATATGACGTCCTACCATGGCCTGCCAGGTCACCAGATCTTTCGCCAATAGAGCATGTCTGGACGACCTGGGAAGGCAACTGCAGCCGTCCCGAGATACAGGAGAATTAACTGCGCAGATGCAAAGACTATGGCAGGATCTTCCACAGGGGGTCATAAGTGATCTAATTGAATCGATGCCACGCCGAATTTCGGCTTGTATAGCTGCCAGAGGTGGCTTTACTACTTACTGATTTTTTAACCTTTTGCAAGCTGTAACCGCTTAATAAAATGATATTTTGTTCTGAATTTTTAATCATTTGTTTATTTTCATATACACTACATGCATACCAAATTTTGTGAATGTAGCTCAATTTCTTCTGGGTGCATATATTTTTTTGCGACAGAGTGTATATGCATATATATTTCAAAAAGCAAAATTGTATTATAATTACTCAATTATAGACCCCCCATATATTTAATTGTATAAGCAATGTAGCAACGGAAAATTCACTAAATCAAGTGCATTCGAAGAAATATGATTTTCATTATTCTCCATCATTACTTCCAGTCTACATCATTATCAAAGAGTTAAATATAGAATTCAATGTCTAGTATTACAGAGATATTCAATTCTATTCTATTCAATATTAATTTAATTGACATGATCCATTATTGGTTCATGGTTTCATATTTCTTTGAGGTTACATATTTGTATATATATATAATTATTTGTATACTTTTCTTAGGTAATAATTTTATAAATTGCTGAGATGTTATTTATCTGAATCGATTGAGATAATATTTATCTAAAACAATGATTAAATATCAAAGAAAGCACCTAAGGCTTAAGAACAATAGATTTTAAGATTACACTATCTAAGCACACCACAAATTTTAACAGTGATCTTTTATCGGGTGAAAAAATGAATTATTATATCTCAAATAGAAGTAGTTAAGTAGATCATATCTCATAATATCAAATGATAAATCACATACCTGATTAATTCAATACACCTTCGAAAAATAAATATATGTGTGCAGTACTTCTTTATCAATATTACAAAAGAAATGTACTTGATATAAATTACATCTATTTTCTCAACTAAATGCAATCTTCTACTTTCAGTTATATTTTTCTAAGGATTATCTTGTGCCTCAACTGAAATTAATGTTGACTTTTAATCTGTTTTTAAAGAAATAGTTTGATCATATTTATTTTCAAATTTAGTTATAGCTGTAAAGTTACTTTCTATTTCGTTAAAATTTCGATTGGAGATGATTCCTGCTGCAAATTCATAACAATTGTTAATAACATTACATACCTAAAATTTGGTAGAGATTAAATCGAAAATTCAAGGTGCGCATGCTGATAAAGAAATAAATTGGAAAAGGAATTTAGAAATTCTGTGAAAATATTTGTTTACATTATGTTTAAAAGGGCTGGATCAAACAGAGAGAAAATTAAAACTGTCTTTTAATTAGCAGTTTTAACTTGTATCTTTTGAATTATTTTCATTTACAGCATTTTAATTAGATATTTAAAGGGACTAAGTAATTGTACACTAAGTAATTGTTGTGTGAAGTGAGTTCTCTGACATTGTTTACGTCATCTTTTTTTATGCTTATTAGAAATGTAAAACGGTTAATTTTTGTTATTTGCTAAAATATCTCATGAGTCCATGAATTCATGCAAAAAAATAATTTTAAAATAATTAGGTTTTACTTTTGAAAAAACACTTTAATTATATTCAAATTCCCATTAAAAATGTAAATAGTTTCAGTGAAAGATTAAAATACTCATGGGAAGTTTTAGTACAAGGGGGACCAACCCGCGGCCCAGGGGCTACAAGTGTCCAGCCTTGAATAATTGTGCGGCCCGAGAGATTCATTATAACTTTACAAAATAAGATTAATTTGTACAATATTTTTATTTTAGTATAGTGTTGGGGAACAAACAAATTCCTTAACTGTTTCTATTTTATCACGCTGCTTCTATTTTTATACATACTAGAAAATTACATTGTACGTTACGGCAGCGTACCCTCCCACAACATCATTATTTGATCATTGCATTATTATTATTACATTATCTATATCTGTATACAGTAAAAGTAATGAGAACAATAATAATTCATTCTGTTTCAAATTTTCCCTCCAATAAATGTTTGTAAGGAATCCAAGTCTAGCATAAAAATATTTTTTATATGCGACCTGCGGAATTATAATGTTTTTCCGAAGTGGCCCGCAAGGTCTTTTGGGTTGGCCACCCCTGTTTTAGTAGTTCCTAAAAATACACTTTTACCTAAAAATATCTGATAATATATTTTACAATCCTTTAAAATAAAAAGTTATATATGCTGAGTTGTCATAACATCCTATCAATGGGGCACCTTATGCTTTTAATGCAACAATGATTCTACTTAATGTGGATTGTACGAGACATTGATAGATTGTTTATGAAATATAAGACCATGCTTGAAAAACAGCACTTTCCGATAGTGTGAGATTGGATGGTTATGGAACTAGATGTCGAATTCTCTTCAACTCCAAGCCATGAACGTTCGATAAGATTAAGATCTGGGAATTGGGGGAGCCAACTCTACAAAGTGAAGTCTCTGCCATGTTCCTGTAAGTAGACCAGTACAATAAAAGCAATACGCATCATTTGAAAGTACCCACATCAAGCGTATCCTTTTGGAGAGAAGTACCCGTTACTATTCAGATAAACCATCAGCAGTACAGCATGCACTTGGTGGTCAAAGATGTTTAGGTATGATATCTTATTCAGATATCTATGCTCATGAAACAAAGAGTCCAATCCATGCCAAAGCATTTAGAGTACATGCTGTTTTCGCCAAACGAGCCCATATGAATGATGCAACTTACAACAGAATTCATCAGATCACATTACTTTTTTCTAGTTGTCAACCCTTTAATCCTTATGTACCGGAATTTATGTGACCTTTTAATATTGTTTGCTGAGCGTAACCCATGCTATGCATGGTACGGTGAACACTGCACTCAGAGATATTTTGAGACGATCCATGATGAACATTTGCTGCATTTTGCTGCGCTGTTGCCCTTCTGTTGTCCTCCACAATTTTTTACATTACAGCTGATCATTAATCAAGGTGGCGACCGCATTTACCCGTTTAGATCCAGTCTTTTGAATGACATTCCAATCTTGGTATACTTTCACTACAATTGCTCGTGAACATTTCACAAATATGGAGGTTTCCCTAATAATTGATCCTTGTATCTGAGCTCTTATCCTCCCATGCTCTACGTTTCTCAAATCAGGTTTTTCCTCATAACTTTTCAAGCAATGCAGCTTTACAGTAATACCTTGACTTACACTACCTCGACTTACGCTACCTCGATTTACACGAATTCGGAGTTACGTTAGTTTCAAATCTCGTCGGTTCGTTTTTTGTTTCAACGAAAAGCGAAAAAAGAACTTTACATGACATCTTGAAAAACTGTGTCTTTTTTTTTTTTACATGCTTTTATGAGTTTCACTTGTATGTAATGGAATCTTTGAGCTCGATTTTTACCCACATTAAAAGGTCGGATTAAATCGAAATTTTGCACACTTGTCAAGGACCGATGACAATACAATAATTTCATAATTTTCTTTCATTGTTCTGTTCAGAATCCTCAAAAATAAAGAATCTAAGGATTTCGAGATTTGGCGACTAATTCATTATATCATTTTCAGATTTGGCGCTTTAGCATATACCATTTCAAGATTTGGCGACTAATTCCATATTCCATTCCCAAATTTGGCGACTAAAAGATTAAGTTACAACCCTATAAAAACGAAAGTGTTTGCACAGCAATTTCTTACCATAATATATGAGTAAACAGTATTGTCTAGTTTTTCTGAAATGGAAATAAAGAGAAAAAAAAAGACTCGTGCACATGTGAAAAAAAAACAAATTATGATCTAAGTCGACATTCTGAAACTGGAGGGGGAAGGGCGAGCATATCGAAAAGTCCAAAAAAATAAAACATTTAAAATAATTATAAATTTACCGAAAGAAATCAAAACAAAATGCATTCTGACATGATAAAAAAAATAATATACACTGGTGTGCAAAAATTAAGGACGAAGTCGAAAAATTAGCATATCAGCTGAACGAAGAGGCAGAGCGGACAGAAAGACCAATCAGGAGATTAAGTAAGGTGATGTACGGTAGCACATGCGCAGATATGCAGGTAGACGTAATGGGGGAGTGTCTGAGTAGTATAAAGCATGTTGTCGGTGTAAGATCAGTATTTCTGGCAAAGAGATTGCACGCCGTATAGCAGTTAAAATCACACCGAGTTGCTGCCTCAGCAAGAAATGGCGAATAATCAATCTGTTAGACGACATCTGGATGCTTTTACCCGAGATCGAATCATTGGGAAGTTGGAGGAAAGCCGCAGTGTAACAAGTGTGGCTGCAGAGTTCGGAATTGCTCACAGCATCGTTTCACGACTTTGGAGACAATTTCAAACTACAGGAAAAGCTATCCGGGGGTTCAGTAGTGGTCGTCCACGAGGAACCACACCCGCAGATGACCGGTACATTGTCTTACAGGCCAGAAGAAACAGGCGGCAGACAGCGGGAGAAATCGCTAGACACACGACACAGGCGACTGGACGACCGATATCGCGTTTTACCGTGGCCAGAAGACTGCACGGTGGTGGTCTGATTGCACGACGCCCTGTACGGTGTGTACCTTTAACGCCTGCCCATCGGAGAAGGCGTTCTCTGTGGTGCCGGGAACACCGGAATTGGAGAGACAATGAATGAGGACGATTACTCTTTACAGATGAGAGCAGATTGAGTTTGAGTAGCGATTCTCATTGCATACTCATCTGGAGAGAGCGGGGAAGCCGCAATCATCCCTCGAACATCATTGAAAGGGACAGGTATCGAGGTCGCGGTGTTCTCGTTTGGGGAGGCATCATGCTTGGTAGTCGTACAGACCTTCACATCTTCGACGCAGGTTCAGTCAACGGGACCCGTTATTGTAACGAGATTCTTCTTCCATATGTGCGTCTTTTTAGAGGCGCTATGGGTCTGCAGTTCCTTTTCATGGACGACAATGCACCATGTCATCGCACAGTAGCTGCCAAACAGCTCTTAGAGAGTGAGGATATTGAACGTATGGATTGGCCGGCACGATCTCCGGATCTCAATCCCATCGAGCATGTATGGGATTTTCTAGGCAGACGCTTGGCAGCTCGTACCTTACCACCAGTAACGATTCGGGAGCTTCGATTGGCGCTGCAAGACGAAGGGGCAGCAATGCCTCAACAACTCATTGACACCCTCATTCTCAGCATGGGCAGACGCTGTGAAACCTGCCTAGCAGTCAGGGGAGATCATATCCCCTACTAAAGACCGGATGTTTCTTGCTGGACACCCATCACAGGGATGTTTCGGCCTTCAGTCGCATTGCGCTCCATGCTACTTTTTCAATCAAGCTTCTTTTTATCCCTCTGATTTCTCTTTTAGTAAGTGTTGCTTACATTACACATGTCCTTACGTATTGGGGATCTTACGGTATTAAATGTGTTGATTTGGAAAGCTTTTGTACAAAGTTATATTGAAAAAACCGTCTCGTCCTTAATTTTTGCACACCAGTGTACATATTTACACTGATATAAGGTACTTATAAATGTATCAGTGCGGCAAAAAGTAATTAATAATAGATTTATCAATACTAAATTAAAAGCAAGTTTAATAATTACTAGTGACTTCCATGAGCTTGTCATATACAAAATATAATACATATATTGGTAATATGTGCATTTAATAATATTAAAGTCGCATTGTGTCGCCCATCCGGTATAGTGGTTAGCGACGCTGACTGCAGTGTCGTTGGGCCTGGGTTCGATTCCCGGAGAAGACATGGATGTTTGTAAATGTATAGTGCCATCACCGCATGGGTGTACTTTAAATAGTCGTCGCGCCGCAAGTCCTCTCATGAGTTTGGTGGAAGGGGAAGAGAGGTGGGAGTCCTTGACCTCCCCCAGGGTGTTTTTCCTCAAATTTGGGTTGAAACCGAGCTAAATCCTTCTGTCGCCTGTATAGTACTCAAAACTACAGCAAACGACAGGCGTCACTTAACCCTTTGCTATGATGAATTTCGTGGGCCGTGATCTGGCATTTGCCGATCAGGTGGCATTAGTAACAACAACAAATTCATGCTTATATTGTATATCGAACTAAAAAGATGAAAAATAAATTACAATTTTAAAAAACTAAAAAACACGTTTTTATGTTTTTTTGTCGAACTAAAAAGTAAAAAATAATTCTTAACATAAAAATAAAATTACTAACGAGAAATAAATGCCATAGTGGTAAACGCATGGGATGCTTTGTACTACATTTTTACACTAACTCAGCATTTCGGAATAGAACTAGTAAGAAATTATAACAATTGATACAGAGCACCCCACACTTTTACCTCAACGATATTACATATAATTTTCTCGTTAATCAGTTTATTCATAAATTTCATTTTATTCATATTTATATTAACAATTATTTCCTTACTTTTTAGTTCTATTAAACATAAAAGCGTGTTTTTTAGTTTTTTTTAACTATAATTTATTTTTTTGTATATAATTATTTTCATCATTAGAGAGGCAGAATTAGTGCTAGAGATTGATGCAATTGGTAATGTGATTGAAAATGTTGTCGATCTTGCCAGGCAAGTAAATTTAGAAGTGGATAGTGATAACGTTCAAGAGAGAGAACTGCTGGGTTCCCTTAATTAGGAGAAGACAATTGTGATGAGCTCATAGAAATGCATGAGAAAGATCAAGACATTGAAGACCTTGAGTCTTTAGACCCAATTCAATCAAAAGACCGAATGATGGTTGGGAATTCGACAGAAAGCCTCTGTTTAGTTGAAAAAGAGTTACAAATCTTAGAAAATATATACTCCAACGAATAGCGTATTTTTCCTATATACAAAACAAGGAATAAAAAATTGATTAGCATGCTAAAAGGAAATTTTGCGAGAGAAAAGGAAATTCTTGAGCCGAAGATCCTTTGCTAGATTTTATGAAACCTTTTACATCAAAATAACTTCAGTTTGGGATTTTTTTGTGTTATCTAAGATTTAATTAAACATTTTCTCCCTTAATTATTATTTCCTCTCGTCTGCGGTCCCTTCTAAAAATAACACGGTTATCACTTAACCCCACCTATCGCGTAATTTTGAGGTATTACTGTACTCTACTATCTCAGCTTTGCTCTTTTAAATCTTTATCTCGTTTTTGTTATCCCTGTCGAGGCAACACTACAACGCATTAGCTCATTTGAATAAACTGCCATGTGGTCTTAATAAAGGGGTAACTCAAGGTACTCAACGTTTATCATAACACATAACTGTAAGCTTTCGACAAATTAACATATTTTATTCGCTTTTTTTTTTTTGCTACATTGTTCTCACATGAATGAACTCTTGAAACAAAAACTTATATACTCATTAACTAGATTTTATTTAAGATGTAATGCAGAATTTCACAAGTCATAATAGTTTGGGAAAAAGCAAGAAAAATGATTATTAAAAAAAAAATAATAATAGTCAAAAAAATTTTTTTTAATTTTATTGAGATTTAATGAACAATTTTAATTTTAAAAAAATTTCAACAGAATCTACATTGCCTTGATTGAATAGTGATTATTTTTTCAAGGCTGTAAAATTTTTCAATTAAAAATTGGTTAATTTCTTTCTAATGTCTTAAAAGATTTTTCGTTTAAAAAAAACTTATTTCAATTAAGAGAAAATTTGTAATTGGATTAAAATTCACTTAAAATGAAGGCAAAACATAACTAGGTCATTTTAGATGTTTTTATTTTATCGTTCAGCTTTATAGAAATAATACTTATTACTATCGTAAAAGATTTCGTTGATTCTATTTAAAGTTAGCTTTATAATGCTATAAATAATCCATTGAATTAATAGCAGCATTGAATTAAGTAGAATCCTCCGTTTCATCCGAAAAAGTTCACACAGTTACTTTTCTTTTGTATCGAAAATTAAGTTTAATATCACTATCAATTATTAATGCAATGAAAGAATATATTGTTCTGAGTGTTTATTCTTATTTGTTTATGCAGCAATGAAATAAAAACTGTTACGGTCTGCTTTAGTAAAGTAATCAAGGCAATTACTTCTACTGTAATTCACTTCTAAAATTAAAAAAATAAGAGGTTGTAGGATATTTAAATAACTTAATACCTAATAAAAAAAACAAAAGTTTATGCATATGATGTTCATGCCGATTTAACTATATGTTTACTTTATTAGTATATCACAGCAAAAAATTTGACATCCAATCAAGTAAATTGGACAACTCTATGAATTTTTTCAATAAAAATTCATATCGAAGCATCAATTGTGTTCAAGTACGAATGAACTTGTTTTTAAATGTAATTTCATTGAAATTTATCTAATTAACCTATTTCAAGGAGAAAAAGTGAAAACATTGAGGATTGATTAAAAAATAACTTGCGAAAGACTTTCTCGCTTTGTTTTGAATAACTTCATCCATACAAGAATATTGAAAAACAATTGTTTTTATCGGAAATATAATTATGCTCCAATGATTCTAAGAATTTTTTTTTCTTTTTGCATTCCTTGTCATATTTTTCATTGACTTATCAGGAATTGCTTTTCCTAAAGAAAATGACCCCTTCATAAAAAAAAACTTGGTTTTGAGTTGTTATCAGATAAAATTGTAAGAAAATATATTAAACTTCAAGATGTAAAAATATGTGCTACTTTCCAAAAAGGCTCTATCTTATATTGAATTTTTTTTAAAAAAAAAAGGATTAAAAGGAAAAAGAAAGACATTAAATTTTTTAATCTCATGACAAGTGTAACATTTCACATTAGAACTGGCCATTTTACTTTAAAGAAAAGTCATTATTTGTGCGTCTAATTCATAAGAGATGCGTATTTATTTCTTGACTACTTTCCAAAAATATTAATAAAGTTTCCACACCGTAATTTGTATTTTTAAATCAAAGAAATTAAAAATGGGATTGGAGGGGAACTAACAATATCAGTTAACATCTCTTAAATTTTTCCGAGGAATTTTACAGTCAAGTGCTATAAGAATAGAAAGCATTTACAACGCACTAAGCATCGACTTATACACTTGATTATTTTAAGCATTTTAATAAAGCAATTTTACTTTCTTTCAACAGTAGAAACACACACACACAAATATTTAAATCTTTTTATGATGGTAGTAAAATTTCAAGTTAAATTTAGATAAACATAAAAATAAAAAAGCCTCAGGAATCGTATCTGAAACTAAAAACTGTTCAAAATCCTTACAGACTTTTTATCTTTGATCGGTTCATTGTTTAGTTTGCTTGTTTCTATTTTTTTTTTTTTTTTTTTATGTTGGCATTGAATCTTTATGGGTCATATTAAGCTAAATGCATGGTGAAGAGAGAGAAAAGAAGATTGCTGTAAAATTTACAATATAATAAGCGAAGGGGAGTATAATATGTGACCAAAATAAAGTCTTATAACACATTAAATAATAAAAACCGTACATTACACATTAAGAAATGAAATTCATTAAAATCGTATAAGTCAGTGTACAAAATCATATTAAAAATGTTTCCGTGAATAAGTTAAAGTACTGTTTCATAACACAGGAAAAAATAACTAAGTACTTTTTAACATTATCTAACACGAAAATGAAAATAAATTAAAATTATTACACTCGTTTTTCGTTCTTGGAAAATATCAATAGGCAAAAATATTCCATTTCAGTGGCCAAGAGGGTTCCTTTCATGGATGCATTTACATTTTCATCATCCAATAAAATGTTTGTTATAAATGCATTTTTTTACTTTGTGTTTTGCTTCAGTTTTAATTCATTGCTCGAATGACTTTTCCTGTGTGAAATTCGAAATATTTTTAAAAGTAAGTTTTTTGGGGGGTTGGGAGGGGGTATTTAGAAAGATTTGAGGTTTGTCAAATGTAACTGAGTTTTTATTTGAATCCAATATAAGAATTTAAGAAAAATGATGAAATATATATATATAAAGGGTGTTTTTTTAGAGGTATAGAACTTTAAATTGCAATAAATCAACGATGTATTATTCGATTGACATGAATTTTTTTTATTCGAAAGATAATCTTGTGGCATTACATTTTAAATATGATTTCTGGCATAGGACTGCCACGGCTGGCTCAGATGTAGTCCAATCTGGACGTCCAATTTTCGATGACTTTTTCCAACATTTGTGGCCGTATATCGGCAATAACACGGTGAATGTTGTTTTCCAAATGGTCAAGCGTTTGTGGCTTATCCGCATAGACCAATGACTTTACATAGCCCCACAGAAAATATTCTAGCGGTGTTAAATCACAAGATCTTGGAGGCCAATTCACAGGTCCAAAACGTGAAATTAGGCGGTCACCAAACGTGTCTTTCAATAAATCGATTGTGGCACGAGCTGTGTGACATGTTGCGCCGTCTTGTTGGAACCATAGCTCCTGGACATCATGATCTTTCAATTCAGAAATGAAAAGTTAGTAATCATGGCTCTATACCGATCACCATTGACTGTAACGTTGTGGCCTTCATCGTTTTTGAAGAAGTACGGACCAATGATTCCACCAGCCCATAAAGCGCACCAAACAGTCAGTTTTTCTGGATGTAACGGTGTTTCGACATACACTTGTGGATCAGCTTCACTCCAAATGCGGCAGTTTTGTTTGTTGACGTAGCCATTCAACCAGAAGTGCGCTTCATCGCTAAACAAAATTCGCTTATGAAAATCGGGAACAACGGCAATCTCGTTTTGGGCCCATTCGACGAATCTACGCCTTGCTTGATGATCGTTTTGATGAATTGCCAAACCAAACTGAGAATAAATCACTTGACAGCTGTTAAATCGGTCGCCATCTTGGAAAGTAATGCCAACTTAAACTTCTATACCTGGAAAAAAAACACCCTTTATATATATATATATATATATAGGAGAAATAATTAGGTGCCCATTGCAATTGTGTAAATGGATGTAAAATTGTGCTTGATTGAGAGTCAAATGCAATGAATGTATATGCTATCGAAACAACTTTACAATCTGATAAAATGGATGTAGTATTCATTGAAACAAGACTGTCGAGCCAACAAAAGCAAATATATATTCTTTAGAAAGTGGTTTCAAACATTGCAAAAATGAAGTAGCGCTTTTTGCAATAATTTAATCCATTTAATGATAGAAAAAACAGTTCTAAATTAAAAAGCCTGGCTATATGTTTGTTATACCTGAGGAAATAAGAGTTTGAAAGCTTCCGATTAAGAAATATTTGGGTTAGTTTTAATTTGTTGAATACGTTGCTATTTGGGACGTAACTTCGATTAAGAAGAATGCAAGCAATTATGGGCAATTATTGTACTCCAGATTGCAATTCGTGGAAGTCTTGGAATCTGATGAATTGTTCACTATCCAATATTAGCAAATTAAAGCGACGTATGTATTTAATATTAATTTCAAACTTTGAATAGAATCGATAACTTAGTTAAATATAACTAAAAATCATAATTTTTAGAAAGAATATGTTTAAAAGTCATAAAAAGGGGGTAAGTAACATAAAATAGATATAAAAAGTCATATGTGTTCATAGTGACATTAAAATGATTAATGGAAGCTTTATGTGTCTTCTCGTTTCTCAAATTTTCTTCGTTTCATTTTTTTTCTTCTGTACTGTAAAGAAATATTCTTAACTGCCATTTTTATGTAGAAATTATATAGTATCAAAACTAATTATAAAAGCAAAGCGATACTGGGATACACAATACAACAGAAAAGCTTCGTTTTATTTTCACGATCGTAATGTATGCATTCACTCTTTAAAGATATGTGAAAAGTTATTAACATCTCTTTTTAAATATCATCTATTCCATTGAAAAAACAATGGATGATTTATGGGGTGTTCTCAGGGCAGTTTTCTTTTGTCTTGAGGGGGAAAACTGAACAAATTAAATTTTTTCTACATGGAAAAAAATGTTTACTTTCAAAAAAGGCGTATTGAACTAAAAATGTTGTGCACTAAAAAAATTGAAGCGTTATTTTAAAAATTATTAACGAAAAAAAGGGGTGAAAGATATTGTTTTTTGTATCAAAATTTTAATTATTAGGTATAAGGAAAAATTCTCTTTTTTTTTTCTTAAAAAAAAGAATTTTTTTTTTTTTACTTTTTTTCTTAAAATTTAAGCCAAAATATAAGACTCTTTGGTGATTAAAACTGTCTGCCAGCGTTTTGGCAGATTATCTAACACCCTGGAAAAAAAATCTTTTGTTTTGGAAGCAAAGTATTCTTCCACTACCATTTGGACACCCTCATAATTTATGTGTTAATTTCTATCTATGTATATATATAGAAAGTTTTGCAGTGACCTTAACAGAAGACATTCAGATGGTGCTGTATCAGGAGAATATTCTGGCTGAGATTAAGTTTCCCAACTCAAATTTACAATTTTTTGTGTGGTTTTTCTTGCCACGTGTGGTCTAGCATTGTCCCCATTGTCCATGAAGAATTACACCTTTCTGTTGGCGCGAAAAATGGGCTTTTATATTGAATTTCTTTATTAATAATATGGGTAACGATCAGCATCCCCTTTTTCGTTTTCATTCAACAACTCATAGTGCACTGTATCCTTGCCGTCTCAACACGAACATAACACAACCTTCTCCTGATGCACGCTAGCTTTGGATGAGGACGGTGGTATCTCCCCTTTGTAAACATATGCCCTCTTTCTAACCACGTGTTTATACACTATCTTCTTTCCATCTCCAATCACCAAGTGGTCCAAAAACTGTTCCCTTTTGTAACGAGCAAGATTTGAAGAACATATTGAAATTTTGTCCTTTAAATTTGACACCCAAACAGAAACCGAGAGCTTTAATGGGGTCTAAAGTAGTAGTCTGATGAATTCCAAGCTTGAAGCTCATCTCTGTGGAAGTTAAAGTGGGATTTGTCCTGATCAAACTGCGTAGCGTTTCGTCATTGACATCTGGTGTCCTTCCTAATCTGGGTTCATCTTTCAAAGAAAAATAACCCGAACGAAATTTTGCAAACCATCTTTGGCATGTTCAAGTTGTTATTGCTTCCTCTCCAAACATGCATTTCCTGCTAAGGACTGACAACTCATTCTGTTGCTTTTGAAAATCAAAAACAACAGAACTCTCCCTTTTTACCCTATATATTTCAGTAACATACACACACAGCTATGATTAATCTTGTTATAAACAAATACTATGTCATTTAGTTGTTCTTTCCATCTTGGAAAAGGTAAACAAACAACAATTTTAAATGTACGTTTCATTTTTCTATTACATCAGTAATCAATGTCAATAAATAGTGGCATAATTTAAATATGTAAAAAATTAAGTAAATCAATGTATATATCAAACATTATATTGAAGCACATTTTAACATCAATTTCCTTTGAAGACGGTTTGTAAGATGAAAAGAACAATTGGTAATTAAACTCCAAAAAAAGAAATGAAATGCCCAGAATCTTTTCAGTAACCAATACATTACGTTAAAATATTTTTATAAGCTTACAATATGTGCAATCAATTACATTTAAAATCATATAAATATCAGATATGTTAGTTTTTTATTTGAAAAAAAGAGTTCCTACGAAAAGAAAATTTTATGACACAATTTTTTTGAACTATAAATAATGAGCTAAACTTTTTAGCTTAACAGATAAGTCAAGATGATAAATAACGTTTAATGGTTTCCAGGGCAATCATGTTGGAGATCTTAAAATTTCAGATAGTAAACACTTATTCCCGATTACTTCGGAAAAAAGTAATTACTTGAACTCGGTTTCTCTTCCATACCTGAAAATGATTCTAAACTATTTTCAAATTTTCTAGTAGATTTCCAGGATTCGTAATTGTTAACAATTGACATGCTGCACGTTTCCATCGAACATGCTAGAAACGGGTATATTCCCTTACTAATAAAACCATTTTAGGAGATATATATATATATATAATCTGTCTTGACTATCTCACTCAGTACTTTCACTACTAAATGGAGGTGGTGATTATCTTTCTGAATTGTTCGCATGCCCCTTGTAACATCTGCAAATTAAAAATCTCCCCAACAATATTTGCCAAGATTGATGTACTGTGTGACAAAGTTGTCCAGATGGGACATCATATCTCTCAAAAAAGACCGGCTATTTTTTTTCCTCATACTTAAAGCATAACACTTGTGAGCAGATTCGGAAAACGGTTTTGATGTCACCCTACCTTTTCTTTCTCCGACATCCAGACGATCTTTAGTCTCTACGTTCAATAGGATGGAAGCTCAGGTGTTGTCCAAGCATCCATTATGTTGTGTTCCCCTTACATATGTGGGCCGCAAACGACTTCAATGAAGAGTAATGTCGGCCTGTGTCGTGACAAAGACACACTTTCAGTGTCAACAAGACAAAGCGATTTATAGCCGTCCAGATGGTGAACAAGATACAGTACCGGAGCTGGGATCAGACGTGCCAGCCTATTGTCTCCAAGTACCTATGGAGTGGGACTGCAGTGAGGAAAGCCGTGTGCAAATCTGTCACGCTCACCAATCAGAAGTAATTGGGGGCGTGAAAGTGGCCCACCCAGGGAGTTTAAAGGGTCGGCTCGAGAGTTAATGAGGTACTCTTGATCTCTTTTCTTTTAAGGAATTACTTCGCTCTTCAGTTTTGAGTTTGCGTGGCAGCCACAACTCAAGAACCAAGGGAGAAGAATTTTGCAGACTTGTTAAAGACGGAGGGCTGGAATCGGCGGAGAAACGGGAGGGGGGAATAAATGGACAGAACGAGAACTTTTCTGCTATGAAAGGCTGTGAACTTTAACAATTTAATAGGGAGTAGACTGTTTTGTTTATTTAATTTGGAATAAAATGCCTTTTTGGCAAATAGCTGTGTGATCCCTCAAGCTACCATGTTATGAAATAATTTACAGAATCACGACGCCACACCCTTAAGATATGAATGCGACAGTTCGCGAATAACTTAAACCCGTTGTTTATATTATCGTTCAAAAAAATTATGACAAGAAAAATGTATAGATTATTAGATAAAAGGTCATTTTTAACATAGCCATTCATTAAAAGAAAGTTTTTTTTACTCTCATTACATCAATAATATATTCTATTCTGCTTATAAAAGAAAAAGAAAATTTATTTAAATCTCATCTGTGTGTAATGCGTCTACAATAAATACGAGGCGTGTCTGTAAACTAAGTACAGTTTCGGAAAAACTCGCATAAAAAAAATCTTTTTACAAAACAAAATTTATTTTAACATGAAATAGCATGTCGGTAACTATTTCTCGGCATAGTTACAACCATTGTTCAGGCCTTTTTCCTTTCAGAAATCCAAGTTGTCCAAATCCTCTTTAAAGAAAGATGTTGCCAGTGAATAGTTTTCGAAATTTGTGAAACTCATTACAAATCCATATGTTATTGTGAACCGTTTGTGTGTTTTCGTGAATTTTCTCATTCACTTTTTCAACCAAACCATCATTAGCAACAGCATTCCACCCATTCCTTGCTGTGCCATGAACACTGGTGCTCCCATCATTGAATTGTCAAACCCACATTCACACCATTCATCACTCATTACATTTTCACCAGAAATCTCTACAAGTTGACGACGAATTCCAACTGGTTTAACATTCCTTGCGTTCAAAACAGCTTACAGAACGTATTTTACAGTCTCTCTCTCTCTCTCTCTCTCAGTGGGATCAACACTCATCTTAAACATTTTGAACAAGTATCACAATCCGGCGGTAATAGCGTCACTGAACTGACAATAAATCAGAGATACACGAGCGAATGCGTTCAACTGCAAAACTACCAATGTATTTGCTGTAGAACGAAATGGTTCTTAGTTTCCTTGTATAAATAGATACAAAAGCTGCAATATAATATATTAAAATATAATTTTACAGGGACTATATTTAGAAAACAACTTTAAGTTAAAATTCATACCGATCAGTATTTTGTTTCAACTTATGAAATAAAATTTTGACGCAAAAAAGACAGACTTAAGATATAAAATTATTTTACTGGGCATATTATTTTCTACATAAATAGAAAAAATGAAATCTAACTGTCAAAAATATTACAAGAATTGCCGAATAAAGAACAGATTCTAAGAATAAAAATTTAGATGAATAATTCATAAATTTTCGAGAATCGCACATACATTAAAAATACTGTACATCAAAAGAAACCTTAGATATACACGCGTAGAGAATTTTTTATTAGTAGTACAAAAAACATCGAACAATAAACTGTCTAAAGGTGAATTGAAGGTGAAATATATAAGTACGAAGAACTTATTGAAAAAAAAATCAAAACTACTACTTCTTGAAAATCGGTATTATTGTATCCCTCTGCGTGTGCGATTCATAAAATCATTCTATTTCTTTCTGAATAAATATCATTTACCACTTTTTAGAAAATTCATTTCTTAAAGATATTTAATCCCTTAAAATTTTTGAATATAAGACATTTAAATCTTTTACGTAGTACATACTCTGGTTGGTTGACTTCCTTTACAAAAATAATCACAAGAGGAAATTTTTTTATTATAATTTTTACTTTCTTGTATAAACTTAACATACTCTTTAGTTAATTGATGTATTTAACTTGAAGTTTGTTGAAAATAAAAATTTGTTTTATCTTTTTATCATCTAAAAGTTGTTTTTGAGATAATATACGTACATGAAAAATATTTTTAAGCAAAAGTTTCTTAGCCAAGAATAATCTATAAAATATTTATTGTTTTGATAACAGAAAGACCATTAAAAATAGATCAGTATTTATTGAAAGGTTATATATGAAAGCAGAAGAAAAAAAATCTAAAAAGCAATTTTTATTCATTTTTACTAAAAATAGCTGAAAATATTATTTCATATATAAAAATAAATGTATGATGTAAGTATATTACAGTATTTTTCTATTCTAGGCTTTTTGGAAGAATTATGTCCAATATCTAAGGAGTTAAGCGAACGGAACAGTTCATATTCGAACAGTGATTTTTTTAAAATGAGTTTGCTCCTTTAAAACACATTTTTGGAGCAATCAAAATACTTAGGAACACGAAAACAGTTTTCAAAATTTTATTTTAATGCATTTATAGTATTCATATTTCAGAGGTAATTGACTGAAATTTTATGTATTACTAAAAAAAACTTTTAAGTAATCATTTTTGAGGCTAAATGTTCTCCCATTGACATGCTGTAGAAGTATGATAAGGAGGATGTCAACTCAGCTGTCATCCTCTTCATTTGACCATGGTTCAAAATAACGAGGTACGAGGTTATCTGACAAGATGATTCATTTGTTTATTAAGATTCTTCAGATAATTAAGAGGACACGGTACGATTCAATTGACCAAAATCAGTCAAAAAATCAAATCTAATTTTTTTTTAGTCTAAATTATTCTTTATATACTTTTCTATAACCTCACAAAATTTGAAAGTTCTAAACTTAAGAAATGCAGAATTATGATAGCTTTTACGTTCGTTTTTATTCGCATCCCTATGGCAAATAAAAACTTTAAACTGACTTATCTCAGAAAGATAAAATAACTAGTTTGTCTTCATTTAAAATGCTTGGCTTTTTTTCTATTGTGCCTAATGCTTTGATTTTTTTTACCTATTGCCTATAGTACACGTAATAAAAGTTGGTATGTACTTTTGAATCAAAGCAATACTTATTTTTTTAAAAATAATTGAACTCGGAATTTATAGGTTTTTTAAGAAATTTTTTCAATAAGCATTCATAAAAAGAGATATTGTACGAATACCAATCATGTTATCGCAAAACCCATGCCAACTTTTTTTTACATAGTTTGATGTACTTGTAAATCAAATTTCATGTATGTACGTAAATGTTTGTAGGAGGAGTAGCATTTTAAATTCACTCCACAAATTTTAAGTTTTTTCGTTAAAAAAATTATATGACCAGCTTTTTATGAAATTGTGAGCACAAAATCTGTTTTACATAGTATACACACATATGAGGCAATCAAAAAAATTTTAAAAATCGTTAAATTAAAAATTTCTGTGTAAATATAGTACCTTTTCCCCTTAAGATACCAATCCGTTATGAAAATAAACATTACATTATATAACCTCATCAGGAAAATACTAATTTTCCTATTCTCTTCCTCCTGTGAGATAGGGCTTCAAAAATTTTAAGAAACTATATTTTTCCCCTCTCACTTTGTTACTTCAAAATGCTTTCTTGAATTCAAGTATTCATCTACAAGCATTTCCTGTGACAAAAATTCATTTAATAAATTTACAATGTGCAAAAGTATTTTTTAGATTATGAGGCGATTCTTTCATAACATGAGATTTAATTAGACACTTTTTATCCTAATATCATATTTGAGTACTCTATCTCAACCTTAAAATTACAAATTGATTCTCTCAGATTGAAAGGGTTCCGAGGAAAAGAATTATTTAATGACAAATTTACTAAATTCTTATTTTACTTTTAAATGTAATGTGTTTAGTTATTTAAAAAGACTTTAGTTTGTATAACTGGAATACTCCAGGTATATTAAGACAAATTCAATACAGAAAAAAAAAATTTTAACAATTCTATTTATTTATTCTACAGACTGTCACCTCAAGAGATAAAATAAAAGTAAGTCAGAATAAAATATGATAATTGGCTATTGCAACCGAAATAGATGAAGCTAGATACTATCATATGTCCAAATCGAAGAATTTAAGTTGCGTCAGTTACGTCGTAACTGACGGTATTTTCCCCTTAAAGATGATGTGCAGCTCCTCATGTCTCTTTTCACAACAGCCCAAGAAAAATCGTTATATTCGAAACTAAAGAAAGACAGTTCACTTGATAATTTATTAATCTGCATAAACAATTTCAGAAAATGAACGTAAGTTTGCTGGAGAAGTAGAACAAAACAGCAAAATAAAGTCATTTACAAAATACATTACTAAAAATAAGAAAGAACACAAAGCAATGCCTGATTTACCAATTTTATGCCTGTCACACTTTATTACTACTCTCTTTTTCGAAATATTTCTCCGGGTTTCCTTTTTTTCTTGTGCCAACACAATATTTTTTCTTCGTCAAAAGCACATTTATCACGTTCGATACGGTTTTTTTGAAATGTTCTCTTAGAACAGGAAATTCAAAAAGTTTATTTTATTATTTTCCTTTCACTTTGCTTCTTAATACAGAAATCAATCATTTCTGTTTATAGTTATTTACTATAACTCAACTATTTGTTTCGAATCCTTTCAGACACAGAGAAATTCTATATTTAAAATACACTCAGAGAGAGAGTTACAAGAAACCCAATTTTACAGTTGAATTTTTGTTTACTGTTGTTTTATTTTTTACTACTGTAAGTACTTTTTTCGTCAACATTAAATCAGACAAACGCCGTTTTATGTTCTTTTTTGATTATTTATTTACACCCACTTTTAAATAATGAGAAGAAAAATATTAACAGCTGACTAAATACTAAGATTGTGACTAGATGCAATGCAATGAATAAGTAATTTAAGTTTAAGTCCCCCATTAGTATAAAATTAAAATCACGTAATACAGAAGATCGTTCGCACTTTATGGAAACGATTTTGGTAGTTAATTTTTATCTATAATGCCGTATTTTTTGTATGGATTTGCTTTTATCTGATAGTTATGATTCTTGACTGTAGCTCTAGCTTGAATTTTTCATGAATGTAAACTTTTTCTTAGTACTGTCATGCGAGTTTTACTCCAATCTTCTTGAACCATTTTCCAAATTCCTTTCAGACCTATTGGATGTCGTTTTCCTAAGACCCGTTTTAATAAACTGAAAGCACAAAAGTTCATTGGAGATGTATCAGGGGATTTAATAGGTAGTTCAACAAATTGGGTACACTTTATTCCTGTTTCTGATCCTTTCTTTGCTGAATAAGCGACAGTTGACTTAGACGTGCGACTAGAGGCCTTGACCATATGAAACTCACCTTCATCAATGTCTTTTCCATATAAAGCTGGAATTTCTTCTACAAAAATTAGTTCTAAAATATCCTGCTGATAGAAGAGTGAATTAATTTTGGCTCTACTTGAAGCTTTTCTTTATTTTTAATTTGCCCTTGTAACAAAACCCTGCAACTATCATGAATCCCTTTGGAAACTTTTCTGTACACTAACAAAGCCCTTTCGAACGGCCATTCACGTCAAAATAGAAAATTGCGATCTTCTTTTATGACAGTCACTTAAATATACTCATGCCTCATCGAGTTTTATCACACAGTTTCATTTTTCAACAGCTAGGTGTTTTCCATATAATGTTCAACAATTTGCTTTTCTTTCAGCAATATGTTTAGGCAAAAGCATAGGCACTTAAAGCTTAAACATCTTTTTTAACTTAAAATCTTTATGAATGATTTTACTTACAGCGCCGGAAGACATTCCTAGTTTTAATGCAATGAATCTTTGGTCGGTGGATTTTGTTTTTTCACCTATATCATATATATATATATTGTGACGACTTACGCGTCTTTTCTTTAACAAGTCCTTTGGGTTCTTTGGGCCAGAATTAATGGCAACTCTTTTCCAACCAAATCCAAGAAACGAGAAGTGAAGAGATGTAAATAATATAGGATAAATATAGGATCTTAGAGTAAGCGAAATGGCAATGAGGGCAATGATAGCAATGCAATGGTAGTGTAAAGAAATGTTTGACAATTAAAGTGCGTTGAGGTATTGGATGACAATTGAAGTTCGTCGCTCAAAGATTCAAGTTCTACGTGTCGTGGATAAACATATTGGTGATCTATTAGAAGTTAAATGTACAGCTGCATACCGCTGTAGATAAAGACAAGTTTATTACAGAATAATAAAAGGTAGGATTGATTACTTACTATAATTATATTTGAAGATTAGGCGGTTCAATTATTGATATAGATCTGTATTATATTGTGTGTTGCGCATTGTGTTATCGTAGATTCTCTCATTTATATATTTGTTCAAAGTTTAAGTTGAATATCTTAATAAAGTTATATTAAGATAATGTTTGATTCTAATTCTTACGTTAACCCTACACCTCTAGCTCACGCTGATACTTCGAGGTATGTACTTCCAAGGGGAGGTACATCACAATATATATATATATATATATATATATATATATATATAAAAGAGAGAGAGAGAGACGTTCAGAGTTGGTTCTAATTATTTTCAGATACTGAGGATAAAAACTAAAGCTAGGAATATAATTTAATTTATTACTAAAAATAACTCAAAAATCTATGTTTCTAAAAGTATGATTTGATTTATTGTCTATATGTTCAGATAATGAGGCTAAAAACTAAAGCTAAGAATATATTTTAATTTATATATATAACACTTTTTTAACTAAAACTAATTATATATAATATTAAGCCTGCATGCAATTTCACTTTGTGAAATCGTGCTCTTCGTTCAGTATCACGCAAATTCAACCCACCTTTTCTACTAAATATTAATAATAATATTTTTTGTATCAGTGCTTCATTTTTGAGAAAAAAACATCACTTTTCAATAGATTTATTATTTTATGGAGTGTAATATTAACTTAACAAGTTCTTAAAATCTCTGAGAATTTTCTTATCGCAAAATAATATAGCTATTGCCTAGCTTATGGAAGATTTTGCAGAATAGAAGGAAAAGATGAAACACTAAAAATTTGTAAAATTTAGCAAGTTATAAAGCTGATATTATAATTAAAGAGAACGCTGTGATGGAATTAGAAATTTACTAGATTGTTTATGAGTAAAATAAAACACATACTTGTGTGTGTGTGTCTAGTTACCAAGATGAGATGGTGACTCTGAAGAACACGAAAGAATTAAGTAAATCTTCCAAGATGTAATTTACTAAAAGACGCTTCGCAAATAAAGAAGCCGATATATATAGTATTGCTTTTAGCTCCAAGATTAATAACAATGCGTGAGAGACATTTTCATTGCCAGTTTTATATTTTTAATTGATTTTATTATATTTTACTAGCTAAGTATATAACGGCATTCTTGAGCACAGATGAGATGAGAGAATGATATTTTAAATTTCATTATTTCTTTAAGGAAATAGCCTTCAGCCATCTGTTAACAGATTTACCCTGGAATAGAGTGATTTAAATATAAGAAGCATAGTTTTAGTAATTTCACTTGTTTTTGTTTTACCTTACAAATGTATTGACTCTTGTACAATCACTTAGTTTAATAAGAAGAGCTATTTTAATTTTCATTTTGATTTCTAGTGTCTGACTTCTTACTGACTCTGAAATTATTGCAACTATAGGAATAATAAATTGAAAGTAAAAAAAAAACTTTTTTAAAAACAAGCTTGTGTATTTAAATGCTGTAAAAAGAATAAAATAAACTTTTCTTTTAAAACTTTTTTTGCTATTAACTTACAACGTCATTACACAATTTATAATAAAAAAGCTTGTCGCGAGATTTAAGTACTCGTATTTACTTAGTTTGAAAACTTTAAAAATTTAAATCAATCAGATCAGTTATTTAATTTGCTTCTTTGTCTACTCAGGTAAATCTCGCGATAAGCTTTTATATCATAAATTCTGTAATGACTTTAATAAATTCATAGCAAAGAAAAAGTTTTAAAAGAAAAGTTTATTTTATTCTTTTTAGAGCATTTAAAAACAAGCTTGTTTTTAAAAAGTTTTTTTTTTTTTACTTTTAATTTATTTTTTTTACTTTTTAGCTATCGCTGGCTAGGTTTTCCAGTCTGTTCATCTCATTCAATGCATCATTGCTGCAAGGTCGTTTGCCGGTTAATTTTGAACTGGCTAGCTCAGGGGTACTCAATTTTTTTTTTCCGAACAGGCCACGTACATATGATATATATTTCCCTCGGGCCGCAACAAGAGGATAATGTGGGGGGATGAACACTGTAAGGCCAAAACAACATTGGACAAAGCAAAATGTGAACCAAAATATTAAAACTCTTTTTTTTTTTTTTGCTTTTACTATATTATACTAAAAATGAAAAACACACAAAAAAAAATTTTTAATCCGTAATTTTAAACCAATTTTTTCAATCTTCGTGCATAATTTGGATTATACTATACTACAGACGAAAAAAAAAAAGTTTCGTACAATTATCTTTAAAAATGACGAAGTTTTTAAATGTTTTATTAAAAATGTGAGTATTTTTTGAAAAATTGTCAAAAAAAGTTTTGGGCATTTTATTTTTCAAATGACTGATTCTAAAATAGAAAGGCCTGAACTTTTTTAGTGCAGAATATCGATTCATTAACATGAAAAGAAAAATTAATTCGGAACGATTTAGCAAAAATCCTTTTCCTGAAAATGCATCGATTTTGACTCATTTTGGAAAAAAATAGTAAAAAATAGAAAATATCATTATTTTTAAAAGAATTATACCGTATCGTGTCGAAATAAATGATCTTTCCGATTATGTAATTATTTTTTGTCTCAGTTTGATAGAAAGAATAAGATGGTTTTTAAAAAAGATTGAAAAATTGGAACTTCTTTAAGCTCAATCCGATAAGCTACTCGTCAGAATAAAAAGCTAACAGGGATAAAAGGTTTTTAATTAATATCTTTTTAACTAATTGCAATATCGGAATATAAATGGTCACAAAAAGCATTGCCATCTATACTAAACATGTATACAAAATTTCAGCTCAATGGGTTGAAGACATCAGCTTCAAAATTGAGTTGCAAGATTCCACCCGAACAATGTACATTGCAAGTTAAATAAAAGCTTGTGAAATACGATCTTATCTAATTAAACTTTTAAATATCGATAGTTATATTGGTTAAACTTCGCTGATAATTAGCTCTCGTCATATTTTATTTTCTCTAAAAAAAATTCCATAAAAATGAGGAAAGTTTTTTTTTTATTTCTTCTACGTAGTTTAACATTAAATTGCTTCTTATAAGTGATTTTGTTTTGTAATCTTATGATACTCCTATTAGTTGCTTAGTGTTATTAAATGACTTTTCTGCTAAATAATCAGATGTGTAGTAGTATTAAAACAACTTTTTAAAGCCTCTTTTATAAATTCTTGTGCTGAAGGAAAAAGTATTTTTCAGTATTTCTTTACCTTTAAGAAATCCAATTATAACAGTGGTTCTCAATCTTTTCTGTTTTTAAACACTTAGTTTTTATATTAATTTTAATCGCCCTCTTTATCTAATTATTTTTTAATCCTAGTATATTTCCTATACAATGTTTTTAAGCCACACAGGAAAAATTGTCTTTTATATCTTTCGCCCATCTGCGGAGAACACTCAACAGGTTGTGAATCAATGCATTGAAGAAAATAAAAGTTGCTTATAAAAACTATTTCGAAAGATCAAATAACTTAAAATTCCATAAATAACTGTCACCGTACAGTCAAAATAAATTACTTTCTTTTAAATAAAATAAATTACAGACACTTCTTATTCCGTTTTTTGACAATACTGTTTGATGATTCTTTAAGAGTAAATTTATGGTTTTTTGTACAGAATAGACGACAGTACTTCAGTTAAATTTAAAATAGTAGTTTAAATAAATAAAACTGCCGTAAAATGCATAAATTTTGAATCTACCTGTTATAAAACTCAGATTATTTTTCAGATTATTTTCTATTTAAGGGTGACGAAATAGTTGGTACAATAAAGTTATTGTAATATGCAATTTAGAAAAACGTTTAATTTGCGCGCAGTTTTATCATTTTATTAATTAAATATTTACGAGATAAGGAGAAAATACAAATTAGTTTATCTTTAGTATCCTTCATCTAATTGAGTTTTGTACATTATTGTTTTTCGTAAAATATTAATAATTCTTTGAAGATAAAATCTGTTATTAAAATCATTTAATTGAGTTATTTTTTCCTACCGGTGCAAAGTGGTGTATTTTTTCTTACTTCTGTTCTTAAAGTACTGTCATAAACACATTCTGGAAAAACTTTTAAGGATATCACGTCTATTGTTAAGTATCGACCTTCTTAAACGAAATCATAGAACAAGGAGGTTAATTGTCTTCCAAAAACTCCCTTCATTAAATAATTAAATCCGGAAAAGTAATTTCCTGCCTTTCCAACAAGTAATTGAGTAACTACAAACTAATTAACAAAACTTTAATAAAAGAAATTTCAGTTTCTCTTTTTCTTACAAATTACGAAGCTTTTGCAATAGTTACTATTTTCTTCTGTAGTTATTTAATATCTTTGAGTATAACATGATTCTTAATAAAAGTCGTTATCTCACATAGTAGTCTTTAATAAAAGCGAATCAATTTTTTTTTTAAGAATATTCATGCGCGATAGACTTTGATAAGAAACATGAAATACAAAAATGGCAAATTCACAAAATGTATGTTATAAGTAACTATATATATTATTAGCAATGAGAATTTAATTAATTAGGCAGTTTTTATCTTATTTAGAGTATCTTTTGAGCTCTAGGAGGGACTTAGCACTTTTCAGTTTCCTTGCATTTTGATTTAATAATTTTTTCTGAAAATAAATTGTTTTGTATTAAAATGTTTATTGAAAGGTAAAGAAGGATAAAAGGGCATGTTTTAATATTCAAGAGATAAGAGAGACAAAATCTAAGACTTTTAATTTTTTTTCAATCTTCGTGATTTTTTTTAGAAATAATCTTTAATGTGTGTCTATATGATACACAAAGGGATTTAAAAACTATTCATAACTCTTTAAGTTGTTAAAACATTTGTCATATTTCTCCTAAATGCTCCTTGACTTAAAACTAGAAATACTGCTTTCTTAATATTTTCTCTGGCATTTAAGTGAAGAATAAAGAATTTTACTCACGGATTTTTGAACTGAATTATTAATCAAGAAAAATGAAATGTTAAAATTTACATTAGATTTTTCTCCGAAAAATATTTCAAATATGTCTGAGTGTTTTGAAATTCTTCTGATAAATATTATCGAAAATGAATGAAACTCATATTCAATTTGCATATAATATCATAAAAAAATTTTTAAAAAACGTGGCTTTCAAATAAATTTTGATTTTCAAAAAGCATATTTGAATACAAAAAAAATAGACATATCTTTTTTTTAGCAAAACGAATGTAACTCTCTAATACAAAATTCCATCAAAAAATTGTTAATCCCTTTGTAAAAAAGAAGCTACATAACTGAATAATTGTCTGATTTTTTTGCTTCCATTAATAGAAAGCTGCTCTCTGTATTTTTTTCGATATTTTTATTTTTTGAAAATTTTACTTTTTTATTGATTTTATATCTTTAATAAGAGAAATCCCACATAGGGTTGGTTATATAGGTAACTTAATTAAAATTATCGCAACTCGAATGTATATACAGTCGGACCTCTATTTAACGAAGTCGCTAAATCCCGCAAAAAAGTTCGTTATATGGAAAATTCGTTATATAGAGGTTCATCTTTCAATATATTTTATAAACCACATAAAGCAAATTTTAGATTCATAAACACTATATATTAAAAAAAAGTAATTATTTACACCTTTTTTAAATTAATGTTTATTTATTTTATATATCTTACCCATAAAAAATATTAATAGAAATAAAAACTGTAAGGAAAGCAAGGCAAAAGTATGTCGAAGAATACACTGTATTTTAAACATTATGAAAACAATTTTATATTAATATTAATGAATTTTGCGGACATTTTCTAATTTAAAGTATGCAAGTAATTTTAAACATACATTATTTGTATATAGCTAGAAATTCTAAACATACATTGCCACATGCGTCCTTAAATTTAATTATTCATAAATTCTGTTAATTTTGTTTGAGTTTTTTATTTGAAAAATTACGGCAATTTTATTATTGTAGGTAAATCAGGCCCCCTGGTAAAACCAGTTCAAGATTTATAACCACCACAAAATGTGTTAAAAGAAAGAATAACTTGAAATGTCCAGAAAGACACGAAAAATAGGGAGAAAAAAAATTGATTCAGAAAAGAAAAAGTTGTTATATAGAAAATGCACTTCGCTATTGAGAGGTTATTTTACGAAGAAAATCGTGAAATGTTCTTGGTTCCACGAAAAAGTTCGCTATATAGAAAAATTCGCAATATAGAGGTTCGTTATATGGAGGTTCGAATGTAATTAAAAATATTTTGTTCTCTCTCTCTAATAGTGATTCCCTTTAAAATTCTATTTTATCAAATCCTTTATTTTTCCTTAAATATATGCGTAGAAATTTTATAAAACAAAATCTTACAATTAAAAAACAAAAAGCAATTTGAATATATATGAAAATAATGGCCAAAACTTTTAATGGCTCAAAAAATTATGAATATTTTTCAAAAAGTGCGCATTATATAAACACGTTCAAGATTTTCCTACCAAATATGATCTAACAAGAAATGGGAACTTTAACATTTCGACCTTAAGGCTCTCTTAAATGGCATCAATTGCTTATTAAATTGTTAATTTAGTTTTATTGAATTACAACGCATTACAGGTTTATTAAATATTTTTCACAAAAAATAATGTATTTCTTTTATATATATATATATATATATATATATATATATATATATATATATATATATATATCTGTAAGCTGCTTCAAACATCAAAAACTGTAAAAAACCCGATTATTTATACAATTGGACCTCTATATAACGAAGTCACTAAATCCTAGAAAAAAAAGTTCGTTATATGGAAAATTCGTTATTTCAATTTTCTTTATAAACCACATAAAACAAATTTTAAATTCGTAAACACTATACATTAAAAAGAAAGTAATTATACACACCTTTTTGTGAATTAATATATACGTATTTTATGTATCTTATCTATAAAAAAAACTGCAAGAAAAGCTTCTTGACGCCTTTATCCACTTTCTGAAGAATTAAATTTTTTTATTTGATGCTCAAGCACTTACGCTTTGACATTTTCGAGCCCCAAAACACGAAGTTACTAGTACGACTGATCAATATTACAAATGAATGGAGACTAGTTCAACGACACGAGACACCATTGAGAGGTAAAGGGGATATCGAAGATGTTTCCTGTGAACTCGATAATGGGGGTTAAAGGTAGCACTTCTTGGATGAAATTCGCAGAATTCTATTGCTCTCGGTGCGTTAGGCTCTGAATAAAATCAGTTCAAGATTTATGACTACTATAAAATGTGCTAAAAGAGAAATAACTCGAAATGTCCTGAAATACTTCGAAAATAGGGGAGTGAATCACAAGGGAAAAAATTCATTATATAGAAGATGTACTTCGCTATTAACAGGTTATTTTACGAAGAAAATCGTGAAATGTTCTTGGTTCCAAGAAAAAGTTTGCTATATAGAAAAATTCGCAATATAGAGGTTCGTTATATAGAGGTCCGACTGTATGTATTTCTGTCGGTTATTTTATAATCGATCTAGTAGTAGTAAATATTCAAAAACTTCTAAATGCATGTATCAGGTGCAGAAAACACACACATAAGTTTCTGTTACAGGAGCTTTGAAAACAATCTTATGTTATTTTAACTTGAGTGCATAAACTATTTTAATGCTGTCCATACATAATTCTACAATCAATTCCATTTTTGCTTACAAAAATGTTAAAATACACACCTTTTTATCCAGAGTTTAAACTGTTTAAGACATTTATGGACACAAAACTTGAAAATACTCATAGTTTAAAATTTTTAGGAAATGTCATTATAATAAGATTGTAAGCAGAGATCTCTCTATGGCTATCACACCTAAACTAATCAAAATCGGAAGATTTTGAATTATTTTAAAATCTTATGTCTGTTTTTGTAAATGAATATGGCATTTTTCAAAGGCTTCTTGCTTTGGAAGCAATAATTTAAAGTATTACCAAACTTTACACCTCGTTAAAAAAATTTCTGTTATTTTAAGGATTTGTATTTCATTAAAATTACATTTTTCTTATTTTTAAACAATATAACTTATACTATAATAAAAAAAATCCCACACTATCTTTAATTAATTTAATACTTATTTAAAATTTCAAAGTCAAAAATGTATAAGACGAGTTATTTTTTTCTGAAAACAATGTACTGCAGAATTTAAAATGTTTTCTTTATCTGTTAAAGATTCAACTCAAAAACCTATACGTAAAACTCTACTTTGGTATAAAAGCAGACAGAAATTTTGTGAAAACAATTCCTGCATTTTAAACCACAAGAAACAAATTTAAATAATTTTAAAAATGTGAACAATTTTAACAATTTAGAGCAATATAATTATTTTTAGTAAAATTCCTGGCTGGCATAAACGTAACAAATTTAGCAACAGCTCCGCATATAATATACAAATATTATTTTTTTAATTAGCGGCATTACCACAAATTTAGTTGCTAAGCTAATAGTTACATTAAATATATTATTCTACTTAGAATAATTTATGACTTATTGATTCCTTTAGGTGAGTGTTTCTCAAACTACGGGGCACCCCCCTCCTGGGGGGGGGCAAGCATTTTGAGAAGTCGAAAACAAAAGATTATTTTTTAAAAATATTAATTTACTGAAAGTAAACAAACAAAATACATTTGATCATAATACAAAAATATAATACACATTTACAATGATATATTACTCTTATAAATGTATCAGTACTGCCCAATTTATTTTATATAATTAATTTAACAATACTAAGTTAAGGACAAGTTTAATAATTACCAGTGACGCGATGGGGGCTTGTCTATACAAAATTATATAGAAAAATTAACACTTATCTTGATAACTTGCACAGTTTATAATTAATTCCTTAACTACTGATTAAAAAGTTGCACGATTCACTACCCAATGCCCCTATTTTTCACGAAGGTGAACATATGTGATGTATTGAGGGGTAGGGGTGGAGGAATAAATAAACAAATCGTCTGAAATAAGTAAATCCTTTGCAAACACTGTCAATGTCCTCTTATTTCCTTCCAAAGACTTAGGAATAATTTTATGGAAAGCAGTGCACAGAAAAGATCGTACTTCATTAAGACGTACATATGCGTCCAGGGCAATTAACACATTAGCTTAGCGAGACATTTACATACGCCAGTGGCAGTTAAGAGGTCAAAATTGTACTGTAGCTTTAGGGTCAAAATATAGTATTGTTGAATTCAATACATTGATGTGTATTGAAGGAGAGTATAGAGGGGGGTGCGATGAAAATTATGATTGAATATTGGGTCGCAAATATTGAAAGTTTGAAAAGCATTGCTTTAGATATTAAGTAGATTTTAGAGTCGCTTTAATGGATAAAGAGTGCTAAACTTTAAGCAGAATCCATTAAAAACTGAAGATTTTTTTAAGTCTCCAATCCCATTAAAGTGGAGAAAAATATCATTATAAAATGATTTCTTAACAAAATACTAATAACAGCATTACTCAATTACATTTGAATAAAAGAGAATCACTATTTCTTCAAATACTAAATGAATTTAGTAATATATTAATTAAGTATATACTAAATGTCAACCACTTCCTTTGATAAAAAAAAATAACTAATTGCTTAATTCATTATTTTTTTAAGTGTTTTTCGATATCCTTTAAGATATCCGACTACGTTCGGAACCATGATTTTAAAAAAGCACATAAATGAATAATTTTCATGATATTTAGTGCCACTCAGATTAGAATACATGTATAAAACTGTTTTAAGTACATTTTGACAAAAATAATTTATTTAAATATATTTTTGCAAAAAATCTACTTAAAATAATTTTTTTTCCAAATGTTCTCCTTTTGTGAAAAATGGTTTTATTATAATAATATTTTGCCTGTATATAGATCAGACCTCTCTACAGAGGCTCAACTAGAATTTTTGAAAAATTCACATTATTTTCAGAGTTACCACCAATTGAAATAATTATTCTCGTTTTTTTCTTAAAATTACTCCTCTCTGTTGTCGTAAAATATCAATAAACCCACTTCTAAGTTATATATTTCAAAAATTCTAGTTGAGCCTCTGAACAAAGGTCTGAGCTATATACAGGCAAAATATTATTCTAATAGAAGCATTTTTAACAAAAGGAGAACATTTGGAAAAAAGATTATTCTAAGTTAATTTTTTGCCAAACTATTGTATTTAAATAAATTGTTTTTGTCAAAATGTCCTTAAAACAATTTTATGCATATATTCTAATCTAAGTGACACAAAATATCATGAAAATTATCCATTTATGCGCTTTTGAAAATCACAGTTCCGAACGTAGTCGGATACCTTAATGATTCAAAACATTTCGGTAAGGCAACCAGCATATAATGAAAGGGCCTGTGTTTCAAATACTATTCAATTTAATTTGTCAATTAGGAATAGTTATCTCAGTAGAAGATCTAGAGCAAAAATATTTTCAAAAGAAATCATAGCTTTGTTCCCTAGGTATGTATTAATTTATTTTAAAACAAAAATACATGTGAAATTACATTTATTCCTAAGATTAGTCGGCTTTTTTCTAAGGCGAAAAGCGAAACAAATGCGCTTATCCAAATCAAATTAATTAGAGATCTCGTTAACAAGTAGGTTCTTAATTGACTTAGGAATGTTAAGTGAACTGGAAATACAATCTATTGTATGAAGAATTAATTATTTTAATAGCAACTACCAACTTTGGAAGATTTTCAGTAAAAATTGCATTAAGTCTCTCTCTCTCTCTTGTAACGTCTTCCCTCTTATCTTTTAAAATGTGTGCAGAAGTTTTCATTTAATGTGATTCTACAATTAAACATTTTTTAACTATCTAAGAACGTAAATCAGAGGAAACACAATTATTTTTACAAATAAAAAACAAAGTTCTTTTCAAAGACCAAAACGAAAAAATTCTATACAATAGAAAAATCAAGAGGAAACAAGAATCATCCCTCTTCATTTCTTAATAAATATGACATCTTATAATTTAACTGATTCACATCGCTTTTACAATTATATTAATTTACATTTTAATGCTTAGATTAATAATTTAATTACAAATAATTCCTTGTTAACTTATTAAAACATATTTTTAAAAAACTAAAAAGCCTATCTTACAAGATATTTCTTACATACTTTTTAAAAAATGCAAACAAGTAATACACATACGGTGAATAAAAATTCTTGAGGTCTAAAACCTAGACTTAATAGTACAAATTTGTAACAACAAACTTATTAAATCATGTATTTATATAAATTGATAATTTTTTGCAAAATATTTTTTTAAAAGTTTTTCTTTTGAATAAATATTAAAGCAACCAAAATATTTTTCTTCAACTAATAAATTACCTTATTTCAATTTTTACTTCATAAAAGCATAAATATTTCAGATAACTGTGGAACTGAAATTTATTTCTAAGATTGTGTGAGCATCCCTATTTTATTATTTAGTCTATGTGATAGCTTAAAATCATCAATAAAACAATGAAGAGGATTTTGTATACACACACACACATATATATATATATATATATATGCTACGTGTTAGGGATATATTTATATATATAATAATAAAATCAAAATAGATAATTTAAAAAACCCAAAATAAATAGGAGCCAAACTATTAGAAAAATCATCAGGGACCTGAAACATAGAACTACTAAAATAATATAAAGGAAACAAATTAATGCTATAAATTACGGATATATATATATAATAAATTTAAAATTTATTTCCATTAAAAGTGATGTAACTGTGGTAAAGATTGGTATTAAATATATATATATATATATATATATATATATATATATATATATATATATATATATATATATATATATATATATATATATATATATATGTAACTTTTAATTAATTGCCAATTTAACTTACCATCTGTAATTCATAAGCTTTTATAATTTGGCAATTCAATCTTTACCAGTTATTTTATTTTTAATGATAATAAATTTAATATTTATTTATAGAAACATAAATTAAAATTAACGATTATTTTTTAACTTGAATTATATTTTAAACACATTAGCAATTTTTCAAAAGAAAAATTTTAAGCAAATGAAAATTTTTACATTTAATTTATTTAATTATATAGTTTTATCTTCTAAAATTTGTAAAATGAAAAAAATATACATAATAAGTTTTTCAAAAAAAATGACTTCTATCGTGAAAATTTTATTATGTACACACGTACAACTGGCAAAAGTTATCTTAAATCTAGTTGCGCCCTTAATAACTTACCTGTAATAAAAGATGCCATCTGTATGGGACCCAACAGAAGGCTCCGACAAAGCGCTGTAATAGCAAGAGAAGCGAGAATGATATCAATGACTCTGTAACGATTGTTATTATTCCTTCTTGCGTTCCTCAAACTCCGATAAAAAATTAAGAGAATAAACACATTACCCAAATTGGAAATTATACACTCACTTACAGCCAAAATTATTTTCAAAGGAAAGGGGAAAATATTTGGTAACTCCGAAAGAGAAAAATTTGATGAATTGTTATTTAACATAGTTAAATCGGACTCGAACAAAGTTTGACGCACGAGAAACGCAAAGTGACGAGAAGCGAAAAGTCAATTCTTCTGAGGACTTGGGCGGCAGTCACATACGGCGCTCCGGGAAACCAAAACTTCCAATAACCGAACTGGGAAAATTTGAACTGACACAAGCTCAGACCATTCCCGATTAGTTCCCGAAAACAGCGACACCTGGTGACTTAAGCCAACACTATACCTGCCAAAATTATTTCCTGTTTCTTCGACTTCTTTAAAAGGTCTTGAGTAGATAGGTTCATCAATCAGGTTGGAATAATGGTCCAGTCATAGCCTGTTTTCTCCCGAGACATGGGAAAAATGGATGTTTCACTAAAATATTTAAAATATTGAATGTAGATCCGAATAGTTTCTAAAAATGATTCTATTTTTCTTTTTTAAAAAAAGTACTTTAAAATATGAGATTTGAACAGTTCATTACACGAAAAGGACAAGCTCTATTCTCCCTCCCCTTCCCTCTCCTGTTTTTTTTCTTAATCGCAATGCAATCCGAAAAGAAAAAGGTATTGAATGAATCGTGTTAGAAAAATATTTTCCCATCTAAAAAGAAAAATTTGAATAATTTTATTAAGATTGATCATATTAAAACAAAATAATATTTTTAAAAAACCGAATATTAATATGTAACGTAAAGTTATGGAATGAACAACTAATTTTTAAAAAGTACATTTCAACGTGAAAACCAAATAATGAAGTAAAATATTTGACTTTTTTTTCTTTTCAAAATATTGTTCAGTGGGATAAAAAAATATCCCTTTATATAAATTCAATAAGTAAAGTTGTTATACTCTTGTGAGCTTAATTTGACATTAAAATGCATTATGTTGCATAAGTCACATGTGAAAGTGAAAGGATGTTACATGAATATTAAACATTATTATAAAAAAATCAATCAAATAGAGACACACAACTAAAATCATATAACTATACTTTTTAACCACGCACAGAAAAAAAATCGGAATCCTAAAAAGATAATTACTGATATATACATTACGAAACAGAAGTAAACTCTGGGTCAAATATAAAAATAAGTCCAAATTAGAAATCTCCATTCATAATTAGAGTCGAATTTTAATCCAGTCTCTTACTCAATGGGTGGTAAAATAATTCTTTTAGAATACCGAATGCGATAGAAGTGTCTACTAACAAAAGAAATTTCGAAATTTATCATTAAACTCAAGTCACACAGAGAAAACGATACAGTCCATCAAACATCAAATCATGTGCAAGAAAGAATGAATGAGATATTTAAAATATTCCATTCTTTTTTGTAAATCTGAAAGAAGCAAAATAACAATTCATATTTATCTCGGGCATAAAATTTGCTCTTGATATATATATAATTACCATATTAAGATGATTTCGTTAAAAAAATTAAATGTCAAAAAAAGGAGTTTTTGTTTAATCAAGAAAATGCGAAGAGAATCTCAAGTACGAGATGGAAAAAAGCGGAATAAAATAACAATACATAAGAAAACGCATTTAATCAAATAATGAGAATTCCATCTGTGTGTGAGTGTCAGAAAGTTTTTAAAATACTAATTCAATCCATAAATATTAATGAGATAGAAAGCTTTTCTTTGAATAAATTAGAAGTTGGAATTCACAAAAAAAGAGAGTTAAATCAGAAAATATTTTTAAGAAAAACAATGACAAGGTATAAGAAAAAAAAATTGTTACCTGACTACACTAGATACCGTCCAAATTTGTTTAATAGTTTAGCTGTAAAGTTTAATAAAATGTGTTTTTCACATGAAATTTTAGGTCCAAAGATTTATCTATTAAGAAATGACAAGAATGTCTCTGAAGAAATTAAACTATCATAATAAATCGTTTTATATTTAACTTAATAATGATATATTTAATTTATTTCAAAATTGATTTCCAAGAACAAACTTTTGACTCATTCGAATGCATTATAAAAACATTCAAATAGTTCAAAAAGGATTCCTTTAAAAAAAATCGTCACTCGGTTCTTTTTTTTTTTCTTTTGAATTTGATTGATTAAACAAAAGAAAATTTCAAAATATTCTAAGGAAATGTACTTAATTTTATTTGCATATAAAAATTTTCCTCTTAACAATTGATGAACCTCTGTGTATCTTTTAAAATCATGCGCTTAATTAAGAGCGAAATTTATAATGGTTACATAACATGTACTAACATAAAAAAATTCTTAAATTATTGCGAATTAAAAAGATGAAACTAAGAAAACAAGATAAAGAAGAATCCCAACAACATTTCCTACTATTGTAACTAGGGCCGTATGAAGAATAACGGAAAGAAAAGTAGTAGTAAAATCAAAAAATGCTCTTTACAAAATCACATTTATATATATATTTATTATAATTATAAATTAAGTCTCCAAAAAATCACTCTTCCTCGTTTATTTTTGGTGACTGAACAGTAAGCCTTTTAAAATTACGAAAAATCACATATAAGTTTGGAGAAAAAGATTTACTGTACTTTTTCGCTGTACTAAATTCAGATATAAAAATGGTTCTTTTATAAATAAGATAACAGAATTTTTGCTAAGATCAATAATAAATGGAAATCGAAACTCATAAGTAATGAAAATTCACATAAAAATAATAAATAAATAACACTTCCGTAGGTTTCACTCACACACTTCAAGTTAAAAAACTATTCGTTTTTTCGATGAACGTCTATTTATTATGTCTTTTTCTGGCTGCCTATTTCTAATTGACACAAGATACGCAAACCACAGCCACACAATAGGCTACGTAATTTTGAACTATGATCGGATGACGAAGATGATACCTCAGCCGACCTCCCACGTTCCACACCTACGCCCCCATCAGTGCCCAAAGATTTTCTGAGAATCAACCCCTCCAACAAGTCGCAATCACGGGGCTCGACTAAAGCATCGTTAGCGCGATAATAACAGGACCATTTGTCAATCGTGGCCAACACTTCTGCTGTCAAGAAAACGTTACGGATTATTAATGAGAAAAATATGCTTCATCAATTAAAAAAAGAAAGGATAAAAAAACGTTTTTAATCATTTGTATTTATATTTTCATATTTTTAATAGATATTTCTGCATTAAAATATCCGACCACGTTCGGAATCGTGATTTTAAAAAAACGCATAAATGGATAATTTTCATGATATTTAGTGTCACTTAGATTAGAATACATGTATAAAATTGTTTTAAGGACATTTTGACAAAAAAAAATTATTTAAATACAATATTTCGGCAAAAAATTAACTTAGAATAATCTTTTTTCAAAATATTCTCCTTTTGTGAAGAATGCTTCTATTATAATAATATTTTGCCTGTATATAGCTCAGACCTCTGTACAGAGGCTCAAGTATAAGTTTTGAAGAATTCACATTATTTTCAGAGTTACAACCCTTTGAAATAATTTTCGGCGTTTTTTTCTTCAAATTTTTCTCCCCTCTGTTATCGTAAAACATGGATATATATATATATATATATATATATATATATATATATATATATATATATATAAACCCACTTCTAAGTTATTTATTTCAAATATTCTAGCTGAGTCTCTGTACAGAGATCTGAGCTATATACAGGCAAAATATTATTATAATGGAAGCATTTTTCACAAAAGGAGAATATTTTGGAAATGGGTCACTCTATGTTCGTTTTTTGTCAAAATATTGTACTTAAATAGTTTTTTATTGTAATACTATTCTTAAAACAATTTTATATACATTTTCTAATCTAAGTGACACTAAATATCCTAAATATTATCCATTTATACGCTTTTGCAAAATAATGGTTCCGAACGTAGTCGGATACCTTAAAAGCTTGTAACCTCATTGAAAGGATTACGTTTCAATAGTCGCAAGACCCGTGTTGATGTAAACGTCGATGAAAATTATCTTTATATTTAATTTTATATTAAACGGTATATAGAAAAATGTACCAGTTGGTACAGCAAAAGACTTCAATTTGAAGCTTGAAGTTAATGCCGGAAATAAACTTGGGTTTCTAAAGCATACGTGTTCAAACAAAGATAAAATTATGTATATATAATTTTAAACCGCAGTCACAAGACGCATAACATTTTCACAGAGCTAAGTATCACATATCGGCTGGTGGCCGCGGTAGCCGAGTGGTATAGGTATCGGATTGTATCAGTATAGCTCGAGCCCAGTACCACTAAAGCTCCGCCGTGTACGGAAGCGATGCGCGCTAAATCTGTCGAGAGCTGAAACGTCCTCCCGTTGGTGTGGTAGTTAGGACAGGGGTGCCACCTCAGGTGTCGTCCACGTCACTTGACCATGGTTCAAAATTACGTGGTCCGTCGTCAAAAGCCCTCGTGAAGCTGAACAGTGTAATGTTATTATTCAATCACATATCGGCTGTGTTCTGATTTGATGAGAGAGAAAAAAGTCCCCTTTTTTTAGTTACTTTAAATTTTTGAGATTGACTACTTACAAATTTATTTCCCTTTTTCCCTATTACCTAAAATCAGATCATTAAAATTTTCTTTCAACAAAATTTATACTTTAGAAAAATTTGAACGTACAGATATAAACACAGATTTGATTTTCATTTTGTGTTAACAAAGCACTTTAAATCAACGTGAGGTTGGTGACGAGCCACATAATTTTGAACCTCGGTCAAATGGCGAGGACGAAACCTGAGCTGCCCCCTATTCTCTTAACTTTCCTCCAACGTAAGAGATTTTTCAGGAATCAACCCCTCTACCAAGGGGTTTTCAGTGCCACCAGGACTCAAACCCACTATTCGAGAACATCGACCGCGAGTTCACTACATGATCCCTCCGCTACCACGGCCAAAAATATAAAGACAGAAAATTTTGCTATGTATATATATGTTTAAAATATCTATTTACAATCCTAATATTTCAAAAAAAAGAACTCAAATAAGTAGTGCATTATATAAAATATAAATTTTTTTAAATAAAATTAATATTTCTTTTATTTATTTTTGTTCAATAAAGCCTATAATAACATTATGAGCTGTTGCTTGTGGACGTCATATTTGAATAGTTACATCCAGTTGAAGAGGACGACAATGAAGTTGGCAGTTCACTCTTTAAACATTCTCACCACTTTATTTAAAAGTTGTGAAACCCATCTCAATTTACATACAACAGGGTATTTTTAACTGATGCCTTTTAACTGAATCAGATCTCAAACACCATCTTCTAGGAAATTCACGGTCAGTGCATCTCTGCAACTACTAGCTTACATAAACCAACCTTCCATAGAAATGTGTTCAGTGAGTATTTAATTAAAAAAGTTGCAGAGTTTGTAATTCTGCCACTTGAAAGGTATTATTGTTCTAAAACTCGAAGGATTGAATTATTTATTCTTTGTTGCGATAGTCTTATATGATAGAATTAATACATCATATATAATAGACTTATAGAGATATAATGGAGATAAATTTGAATTCACTTAAAATTGGGGTTAATTATCTAATTAAAAACCGAAAGTATTTATAGATATGAATATTGCTTTATTTTATATTCTGTTTGGATGTAATGAAAAAGTTATTCTCATTTCAGTATATAAATCCAAAATGCTACGTTTTATTGAGTTGTTTGAAAAGTAGTTTCATTTTTTACGTGAGAATGAAAGACAAGTTTCATAGAGTGAATAAACGTTTTATTATTTTTTTATACTGTCCATTTTAGTTCAATACCTTTTGCCATATTTCTGGCAGTAGCATGATTCCACTCGCATAAATGTTTATTCTTCGCTGGCAAAAAACTTATCCAGGTGATTTTTGACCAACTCATCTGAAGTAAAGGTTTTACCATCTAAGAAACTTTGTAGAGACCAGAATAAATAATAATCAGAAGTTACCAGATCTGGAGAATATGGTGGGTGTATATCCCATTCAAGCTGTAAAAGCTTTTGGAGATATACCAAATTTTTGTGTATGAGATCACATTATTTTCGGGGAACATTATACATTTTCTGTTGATCAATTCTGACCCTTTTTTGCTTAAGTGAATCATTCAGTTTTTCTAGCTGTTTACAGCACACTTCAGAATTAATTGTTGTGTTGTTAGGTAAAAGCTAAAAAGAAAAACGATTCCTCTGAAATTCCACCTAACACACAGACAGCATCACTTTTTTTTTTATGAATAATGGCTTTCGAAATGCTTTGAGCCGGTTCATCTTTTTTACCCCATGACCTCTTGCGTTTGACTTTGTTATAGACAACCCATTTCTCGTCCCCAGTGATGATGCGCTTCAAAAATGGATCATTTTCTTAACATATAAAAAGCAAATCACAGACATCAACGTGACGACACAAATTTCTTTCCGTGATAACATAAGGAACTCATATGTCGAGCTTTGAGGTTGAACCTAAG
>BMAU01020294.1:972500-1052500 GCA_019973935.1 Trichonephila clavipes | reverse complement strand
ACAAAATACATTCTTACGTAAAAAAAAATTAAGTACAAATTTACACTAATATAATATTTACATTTGTAAATCTATCAATACTGCACAATGTATTGGATAGCTGATTTAACAATTCTAAGTCAAGAACAAGTTTAATAAATATCAGTGACTCCATGGGCTTCTCATTAATAAAATTATATAAAAAATTGTACATGTATATTGATAATTTGTACAGTTTATAATTAATCCCTAAAATGTCGACTAAAAACTACGCGATTATCTCCCCAATGCCACCATTTAACACGTAGGTGAACGGATGTGGTGTATTGAGGGTAGGGATTGAAAAGGAACAAATAAGCAAATCCTCTGAAATAAGTAAATACTTGGGAAACACTTTCAAGATCACTTTATTGCATTCCAAAGCCTTCGAAATAATTTTATGAATAGAAGTACACTGAAAAAATCGTACTTCGGAAAGACGTATGTATACGTCCTAGTCAATTAACGCACTAGCTGAGCGAGACGCTTATATACGCCGGTGGCTTTTAAGAGGTTAAAGTCGTATTAAAGCTTTAGTGTCAAAGTATGCTATTATTGAATTAAATACATTGTTATTGTAGGAAAGGGGGCACGATGAAAATTCTGATTGAACATTGGATCGCAAATATTGAAAGTTTGAGAAGCACCCACCCCCTCCAAAGTCTGGTTTGGGGACCTGAGCTGATCTTACAAGGGAATGCAAAACCATAACATTAGGCTTTGGCCCCCTAATGGGGATTCCCGTGATGTGGGGATTGGGGGGTGCGTTACGCCACTGACTTGTGCCCAATAATTAATGCTATTTAAATTTGTACGATAATGTAAATTTCAAAGATCCCTTCATTCTGACTATCAGTAACGGGTGGGGGGTCTTTATTTTTCTTCGCGCGAATCAGGCATACACGTTCTTTAGATTTTAAAAATCCATAATGGAAGAAGTTTCTTTCTTCACTACTATTTCTGATGAGATTAATTCAGAATTCTTGGAATTCTGAGATAACTCCTTCATCCCAATGTTGATGTTAAATAAATTAAATTTGAGTTGATAGTGAAATTAGCATTACATTTTCAAAAAGTATATCGAGAGTGTACATAGATGCTCAATATTTATTAAATGAGAATTCATAATGTTATGATGAGTTTAGTGGTAAATTTCCAAAGCAATTCTACAAAAAAAAAAAAAAAAAAATGATGTGATTTATCTTGCAAGTAGAAATAGATCATGAATTTTCTAAGATTTTAAGCAACAAACAAGCATAAATCTTGATAATAATTGGAAGATTTTATAAGTTAGTAAATTGTAATGATATAGAAGACAGCTTGAAAAATTTTTGAAACTAAAGCTTAAAAAAACATCAACATCATTCCTATTCAATCCTTAATATATGTTATACATATTGTCATAAGAAATCGTTGATGCCGCACTGATTGCAATCATTATCGTATTTGAATTTCTTTTAAAATGACTTTTTATAGTTTCGTAACAAACACGCAGAACTGAATACACAAGTATATCATATTTTTCGTTTATACAAATATTATATTGTCATGCATCACTTGAGATATCATATTATCTTCTTTATATTACCTTTCTCATTCTAAATATACAAAGAAGACATTTTACATTTTTGATCAATAAAAGTTTACAAAAAATATTTTTAATTAGAATCTTACATACGGATCATCCCCAAAATTTTTAAAGTTTGATATTTAATGTCTTTTATTTATGAGTCTCCCAATTTTCTGCAAAAAAATTATGTGAATTTTAACTCTGAATCTAGAGAAAATTGAAGACGTATTTAGAGACAAAAATGTTCTCTTTCAATTCCTACTCTCTCTATTAGTTCACTCTCTCCTTATATATATATATGTATCATGGATTGGAGTAATTCTTAGAATGACAGGAGAAATGCAATGCGCAGCCATTTATTATATTATCTTTAATGTTCAGCAAAGCAGTCTGTACTCCAAGCCATGACAAAACGAGTCTTATTTCAGCGTCGATCAGAAGCCAGTGCGTCATTCGTTCGCGTGGTTCTTCGTAAGTTCGCCGGAGTCGACGTCAAAGTCCTTATGCGGGAAGAGGGTTGAGTTGTTCAGGTAGGTTTTACCCCAATTGACACTTGAAGAAGGGTTGGGAATTCATCACACACACACATAAACACACACACACACACACACACACACACATATATATATATATATATATATATATATATATATATATATATATATATAACAACTTAACTCAATGGCGCAACAGCCCTTGAGGGCCAAGGCCTACTATGCCCAACTCAGCATATGCGACCTTGGGCCTTGAGGTGCATGAGCAGATTTTCCGATCAGGTGGTCAGTCTGACGCGAAACTCCCAGTATTAAGTTCCCAAGCAAACTTGGCACTCCTTTATCGACCCACTGAATGAATGAAAGGCTGAGTCAACCATGCCTAGCCCAGGTTTTGAACCTCGAACCAGTGGTGTAATAGCGCGATGCACAAACCACTCAGCCACTAGTCTTCATTTATGTATGTATATATATATATATATATATATATATATATATATATATATATATATATATATATATATATATATATATATATATATCTTGTGCAAATTTTCAATCGTTAATAAAATAATAGGGTGTTTTTTTAGAGGTATAGAACTTTAAATTGCAATAAAACAACGATGTATTATTCGATTGACATGAATTTTTTTTATTCGAAAGATAATCTTGAGGCATTACATTTTAAATATGATTTCTGTCATATGACTGCCACGGCTGGCTCGGATGTAGTCCAATCTGGACGTCCAATTTTCGATGACTTTTTCCAACATTTGTGGCCGTATATCGGCAATAACACGGCGAATGTTGTCTTCCAAATGGTCAAGCGTTTGTGGATTATACGCATAGACCAATGACTTTACGTAGCCTCACAGAAAATAGTCTAAGCGGTGTTAAATCACAAGATCTTGGAGGCCAATTCACAGGTCCAAAACGTGAAATTAGGCGGTCACCAAACGTGTCTTTCAATAAATCGATTGTGGCGCGAGCTGTGTGACATGTTGCGCCGTCTTGTTGGAACCACAGCTCCTGGACATCATGATTGTTCAATTCAGGAATGAAAAAGTTAGTAATCATGGCTCTATACCGATCACCATTGACTGTAACGTTGTGGCCTTCATCGCTTTTGAAGAAGGAATCCACCAGCCCATAAAGCGCACCAAACAGTCAGTTTTTCTGGATGTAACGGTGTTTCGACATACACTTGTGGATTAGCTTCACTCCAAATGCGGCAGTTTTGTTTGTTGACGTAGCCATTCAACCAGAAGTGCGCTTCATCGCTAAACAAAATTCGCTTATGAAAATCGGGAACAACGGCAATCTCGTTTTGGGCCCATTCGACGAATCTACGCCTTGCTTGATGATCGTTTTGATGAATTGCCAAACCAAGCTGAGAATATTTTGTCACTTAATACTGTGATTCTGTAATATATGTATATACATATTTATATTAATTGTTAATATTTAATAAAAAGTAACTAAAATAAAATTCTTTTTTGTTGACCTAAGTAGGAATTGACTTAAAAAAAATTTATATTACTTGTTCTTTAGACGTCTGAGGTGTTCACATGAGCTTGCTCAAGGATTACTCCATGTTTGGCCACCCCTTCCCATTTCGGTGTTCGATGACTTAATTGGCAGAATGGAAAGCCAATGTTGCCAATATATTGCAGTTAAGGGTAGACACACACATTTTTATTAAAATCCCTTTTTGTAATCTTTCCGGGACGCTTTTTCACGTAAAATAGCGCTTTCTCGAGGATTTTGTTTTACCAAGAGTGTATTTTTTGCTGTAAATCTTGTTTATGTGTTAAGTTCATGCAGATTTTAGAGTCGCATTCAATAAAAGAACTATTTAGGGCACATTTCCTCCTAATTTCTGGTTTCTGTGTCCATTTATTTTCAAATTCGACACAGAAAACAGATTGCACTTAACTTTTGGATGCAAGTGTGTGTAAATTTGTATACATAAAAAATGATGACTCTCTGTCTTTATATATATGTATATGAGTTTAATGATTAATGTTGATGAATCATAACACTGAATTAACTATCATAATATAATTATTTTCGTAGTTGAATTCTATTTTCTATGAAACAATACAATAATTTAAAATAATTCAAGTTTTATAATCATGTTAAAATGTTAGTTCCAGGCGGTTTATTATAACATGTTTTGTGCACGAATAGTGAGTGAAAGAGGGCCTCGATATAGTGTGAGAGAAGTATTTATAATATTTCGAGAGAAAATACTTCTGCATTTATTTCGTCTTGCCCTACATAGGCAAGTTGTACAACTTAAACAGCTTAGCTGTTAAAGAGAGATAGGAAGACATTAATTTCGAAGGTGGACATTAGGCGTGTATTTTATAAAACAGATATATACAGTGAAAATCGCTTAACACGAAATTGAGAAGATTAAAATATTTTTTCATGTTAAAAGAATTTCGTGTAAAAGGATTTTGCAAAAAAAAAAACATATATTCAACAAAATTAAGTTTATTAGAGTACATTTTATTTACATAGTTATGAATATATGTATGTATTTAATAAAAATCAATGAAGCAAAAACATTTACAAGAAAACGAAATTTAATTCAAAATTTCAAATTTTTTTTAAAAACGAAACATTTATTGAGTTTTTGGGAAATAATCTGATATTTTTCTTTGCATTGCCCTTTTTAGCATCAAATTGTCAACAAATTGTTCGATGTTGTTCATTTTGTTACATATTTCACTACTGGAATGTGCGTCTAAATAACTGTGCATACTTTTCATGATGTTAACATTGTCACTGACGTGGGAGCACGAGTTGTATTATTCACTTCATTTTTGTCTTCGGAATCTGCATCAATGATATTTGTTGAGCTTTGAACAAACTCCAAAATGTCTTTGTATGCTATACTTGCAGCTGTACATACATTATCACCATCTACTGCAACGAACTCTTCAGGTGATACAGCAGAACAGTCCAATAATACAGAAAAAATACCTCTGTTTCATTTCACATCCCTCTTAAATCTCACTTGCGTGGCTGGTGTTTTCCGTATTTTGTTCCTTCCCAAAAGGGAAATATTTTCATGTTAAGCGATTTTCATTTTTTTCGTGTTAAGAAAAAAAAATTTATGAAATACATAGTAGCCTGTCAGGACCGTTGCATTATTTCATGTTAACTAATATATTTCACCTTAAGCGTTTTCACGTTAAACTTATTTCTCCAAGATAAAAATATTTCATGATGTTATTTTATGTTAATATTTTATAACAATGTCGCTCTCTAAAACAACGTAAGGGCTACTGGCAACGAACCGAGTAGTTTTGAGCCTCTGTCAAATGACAAGAATGACACCTGAGCTGGCACCTCACTCTGCAAGCTGGTCTCGAGTCTTGGTGGTACTTAGACTCGAACCCGGGACTCGAGAATGTTGTATACGAGTTCACGATCATTACCCCTCAGCAACTCCGTGGTTTAAAAATATTATATAAATATAATCAGAAAGCAATCAAGTCGAAATTCAAACTACTCAAAAATCTTACAACTACAACTCGCCTTAGTCAGCTAACTCTCTTCAAATAACGGCATGCTACCAAAACACTATCCAATGATCTTTGGCGTTTTTACAAAAGGTTTTTTTCCTGTGGAAGAATTGGCATAGCGGTTTACTAAACAAAATATGGTTAACAGTTGTTATTTTAAATTCTATTTATATTTATCTGTGTGTGCTGTGTTCCTGTGATGCCGCATGCTGTAAAATGTAAGGTGAAATTGTCAAATCGGCCTCTGGTCCACCAAATTTTGAAAAATTACCAAATTGGCGCGTTTTTGCGTGTTGTGTTTTGGAGTAACAACCTTACGATTTGGCGATTTTGACTCCTTATATCGATTTGGTAAGAAAATATTTGGCGGGATAAGTGGCCGATACGACAATTCACCGAAATAAATTATTTTGATTTGAATATGGATAAATAATTTTATTACTAACTGGTCTAACAGGTCAAAAGTTAAACACAACTACTTTGCTATTGCACACATAAAAAGTGGTACTCAATATCATACAAGAATCTAAGAAAAAAATGAAACCTCAAAAATAAAGAAAATTCAGAATGTGATTTGTAATCGAAGCACAAAGATTAATGTGTGTTCTCCAGAACAACTATTGACTAACGACAGTTTATGTGGATTGAAGTATGCTTTATGGGTGTAAACTTTTCCCTCAGTGGAGAATTGCTACAAAATAGGGCTTTCAAATAATCAAGAATGTAAAGAAAGAACATTCCGAAATAAGGTCATAAAACCCTGAAACAGCAGAAGCCTATTAAAGTGCCAAAGTGGTTTAACTGTAAACGTTTCTCAGAAAAATAGTTTTCAACTGCAAGGGAGAAGAAGTTATTTAAAAAAGAAGCACCATCTATGAAGCAATAACAAAACAAAAAAAATGCAATTACTTAAAGAAAATGAAGTGAAAAATTCTTGAATATGAGCAAACACATATTATGTGTTAATCTGACAAAGCAGAGGTAAAATCAGAAAAATGCAAAAGGTATCAATTGCGTAAAATATATGTTTATAACTATAATTAGAAAGAAAATTATTAGTATGGCCGTGTTCAATTCATATGTAAAACTTTTTATTGTTACTGATTTTGCCTTTTCGGTATGATACTATATTGTCATTTTGTTGTGTATAGCTTAGGATTACATTCTTATAAAGAGGATTGTTAATATTCTTATTCTAGTATTGAAATTTAAAAATATATAAAATTGAAAATTCCACACATACTTTTACAACACATACCTTCATATAAAAGATATTTTGCTTATTTACAAAACCAACTAAAAATTGTCAAATAACTGTACAAAAAATTCAAATAATGTCCTGTAAATTATAGCATTACATATATCTACTGTAATCTAATGATTAAATTCTTCATATGCTCACATTTCATCCTATTTATTGTACATATAAAAAACAATTATATTCCAGTTATAATGAAGCAAATACACTTTATTGATGTATTAAAACATTTATTATCATTATTATATATTCTTATGTATTATAATAGTTAATGCTCAAATCTCATTAGAACTAAGAAAATCTAAAAGATTTAAACTTAAAAATAAATCAACGAGCAAAAGATTTTGTATTTTAGCTTAAATTTTAAATGGCGTGTGTCAAATTTAATTGATTGCTTTTCCCATATTTCTCAAAAAAAAAAAAAAAAAATCTTGAGAGTATGATTTATTTTTCTATGAAGCAAACATGTACATTGAATGTACGGTGATAGGTCTTTCTTTCACTTTCTATATTTAATCAGCAGTAAAAAATTCTACACATTTTACTGGATTACATGTATTTTATTATTCGACAATAAAGAAAGATAGATGTTTTCTATTACGATATATACTTCACAGTTTAATTTTTAAAAACAATGCGTAAAATTATAAAAGCAATTGAGGATAAAAGAAATTAGTAACAAGAAAAATAAACTAAAATTCAAGAATTTTTTAAAAAATTTTTAATGAAATTTAACTGTAATCAGTGATTAACATTAAAAGATTTTTTTATATAAAAACGCAATTGTTTGTGAAAATTGCAACTTCAGGAAGATATCACGCAAATTATTAGAACTGTAAGGCAATCCCGTATGTATAGGCTTAGAAACACCCTACAAATTTGCAAGTAATTCGAGTATAAAAAGTAATGAAAAAGTGCATTTGAAATTGAATAACTTCATTTGTGAATAGTTTTTAAAATTTATAATTAATATAACATTTTGCACTAGAAACAGTTTGTATTTTGCCAAGTTAATATAATGAAATTAATTTAATATGCTGCGAGCCCATTATTTCGTACAATGGATACAATTAGCGAACGCGTGGCTCGACTGGTACACACACTGCTGACCACTAAATAGGCAACCAAGAAATCTCGGTTACCGCATTAGCAACGAATAGTGCCGGTTTATCCATTAGGCACTTGGAGAGGGCGCCAGGGGCCTGGAGGGGCCCGGATAAGCATGACTTAACCAGATTTTCTGGTTATAAATTTCGATCCTCCATTGCTAAGGGGGCCTGCAGATCTTCTGCGCCCAGGGCGCTAAATGAGCTTAAAAAGGCACAGGCAACAAAAAAAAATTTTCGTTTAATATACTATAAAAAAAGTATAAAGTAAGACAAAGTAAAGTTGCTAAAAATGCTAAACGTTCTTAATGAATATTAAATTATAAAAAAAGAAATACAGTTGGCAAAATGTTTATTTGTACACTTAAAATTTTGTATGTTCTTCAAAATAAATTAAGTAATATAACTAAAAGTTATTGAGATACATTTAATTTGTTTTAAAAAATAAGATGCTTTCACAATAAAAAATAAAATAAGCATTTATTTCAAATAAGTGAATTTTTTTAAAAAAATTATACAAAAGATTATTTGTACTCTTGCTTAGACAACATATGCAACTTGCTTAACATTAACAAAACATATGCAACAATGTAATGAAATTTCAATACTTTGCAAACAGTCCATTGTCTTTTATAACTGCTTCAAGACGCCTTGGCATTGATTCAATTAATTTCTTTGTGATTTCTCTGTCAATGGAGTTTCAAACTTCTTGAAGTTTTTCTTTTAAGTTCTCTTTACTTGTTACATTTTTTTCCCGAACTTCAGTGTCCAAATGCATCCATAAATTTTCTATAGGATTAAGATCTGTAGATTGTGGAGGTGTTTCAAGTCGCCTTGGAGCATGATAAAGCAACCAGGTCTTAGTAACTATAGCGGTGTGCTTTGGGTCATTGTCTTTTTGGAACAAAAATGTATTCTCCATGCTCAATTTCTTAGCACTATCTAACAAATTATGTCGCAAAACATCGATATAAGCTAAAGCATTCATTTTATTGTCAATAAATGCTAAGTTACCCTCTCCACTGTGAGCTACACATCCCCACACCATAACATCTTCGCCACCGTATTTTAAAGTGGAAAGTACATTTTTGTGTTCAAGAGCTGTTTTATTTTTTCTCCAAATTTTTCGAATACTTGTTGGTGTAAAAATCTCAAACTTGCTCTCATCAGAAAAAATAACCTTTTTCCAAAAATCCATGGGCTTATTTTTGTACTTCATGGCAAACTCTAGACGTCTTTTCCTGTTTACTTCACTAATATAAGGTTTCCTTCCGGGAGTTCTGGCTTTCAGACCAGCGCTGTGCAGTGCATTTCTGACTGTCTGAGCAGACACTGAAACGTTACATGGTGACAGAAGTTCATTGGCAATATTTTGAGCTGATGTCATTCGTTTATGTCATTCGTTTGCTCTTGAAGTCAATTTACTCGGACCACCAGGTCTGGGCTTATTTTCAACACTGCCGGTATCTAAATACTTTTTTACAATGTAACCAACGGTTGTAAATGACATTTTAAAAAAATTTTCTATTTCCCGTAAAGATTTTCCCACTTTATAGAGCTCTGTAATATGTTTTCTCCTATCTAAAGAAATTTCTTCGGTTTTAGGAGCCCTTTTTTCAAGATTATATCTCTGTAAATTTAAATATAATCTGAAACTATTTAAATATTATTGATAAAATAAGAAAAACGTATGAAAAACTAAGTTGAAACTAAAAAGTTTAATCAAAACTTTTGCCATACTTACACCAAAAGAATTTGGTACAAATACTCTTTCTGCAACAATTTTTTACACTTTTCCAAATTACAATTTACTTTTAAACTTAAAAAGAAAAACAATTTGCATACAACAATAAGACGCATTAAAGAAATGCATGATTAATTCGCAACTAAAATATGGGAACTTATTTCATCAAAAACGAAGAAAAAAGTGGTGTACAAATAATCATTTCGTCAACTGTATAACTCCAAGTTTATGCTTCCATATCGTTGCTGATAAGAGAAAGGACTTTTCGAGAACTTCTCAAATTAGTTGTGTATTACAAAAAAAGGCGTTTTTAAAAAATCTTACATAAATGAGATTAACAGCTAGTTTGTTAAGTTTTCTGAAGTATTTGCAAATGAACGGAGTATTTTTGAACCGACGTTTATTTCTACAAATCAATCCTTTTATGAATGGAAAATTAAGAATATATTGTCAACTTTGCATCAACATTTAGCTAGGCCATAAAAATTTAAATACCCATTCATCAGCGAAAAGTCTTGAGCAATCGTAAAAAATATTGCCCAAGTTAAGAAAGATTAAAAACTTTTGAAACCTGCAGTTCTCTAATTTTTTTCTAGACGCACCTTTTGACCAGCAGTTAACATAATTCAGAGACAAAAATTTTCCAAATAGATGTTGAAAACTTCGAATTTAAATCAGATTATTAAATGATTGTTCTGGAAGTTGCCAAACTACCAACGAACTGACACAATTGCCTTGAAAAGCTGCATTTTTACTCTCCGTTAGAAGGTAGAGAAAGTCGAACGATTTTAATTTACTGGTACTTTACTGATTTCCCTGTTCCAAATTTTTTTTAAAAATGCTGTTTTGCTGATGCTCGGATTATCGATATATAGCAGTAATTTAATAATTCCACAAAGTGAAAACAATCTGTGTCGCAATACAAACAGTATTGCGCCAACACATACTAATGGTTTATCGCAAGATATAGGTATAAAAGCTGTGTAATTCAAAATGATTGAATTCTGGGACAAACAGTAATTGCGTTTTGGAAGATGACGAATATTTTCGAAGAAAACTAAATTCTAGCGGGATTTAATAAGAATTTCGAAAAGTCTGAGAACATTCATGAAAGAATTGATGGTTGAGTAACTGAGGGAAACTAAAACAATTTTTTTTTTCTGAGAGCCAGTTTTCTTTAATTTTTTTCCTCCGATTTTCCTTAATCACATATGTGTATGTATGTGGGATTTAAACTGTGAATAATAGCTCACTTTAAGAACGAATAATATCTTAAATCTTTTTTTTTAAATTTATTTCTTAAAAGTGTTGATTCTTTTTATCCTTAATAACATTTCTCTTTCGGGTTTTTTTAATTAATTTTTTTTAACCGGATTCGTTCATTTTTTATAGGAAAAATTAATAAGCATAAGAAAGCATGACCGTAAGTCTGGTCTTAATTTTCTGTTGAATCAGGGACTTATAATAAAAAGTTTGCGTGATATAATTTTTGTAGAACATGACACATATTTCTCTTTAATGGAGAAATTTTCCCACTGTTAAAGAAGGGGGTGGGGAGTGTGAAGACTTTTGAGTTTTTGTTGTCTTTTCTTATCTGAGCTATTTTCATACCCTTAGGGATACACATGTCACAGTTTTGAAATCATTGTTCTGACCAGGCGTTCTTAAATATTTCGTGGTGGTGACCTCGCTTTTTGTACAAAAAAATTTTTGTGACCCTAAAAGCATATTGCGCAAAGTCTATACACGCTAGGGAGCTTCTATATGTGTTTTATTTTTGTAATATATTATTGTTTTGCAATAATATATAAATATCCAGAATAAGTTTTTACTTTGAAAGCAACGATATAAATACTTTAATTAACAAAATTTAAAAAAAACATTATGTAATGTAATTGCACAGCAAATTATACATAAACTATAAACTGTTTATTAAGTGATGTCATATTGAGCGTACTTCTGAGATCATTACCTTTTATTAGCCAAGGTATATGCAAGATTTAAGTATCAATGGGAAGGATGTGCTTGAGTATTTTTTATTCTGTTGTTAAATCTTGCAAAATAGTCGACATTACCGGACAAAGAACTTCCACAATATTCTTTAGATTTAATCGGTACTCCAACAAGAGTCTAAATAAACAATTAAATTATCTATTGGCTTTCTCTAATAAGAATCTAAATAAGCAATTAAATAATGATTATTAATGGCGGACAAGTTATTATATATATATATATATATATATATATATGCAAAAAGATACATAAAAAAATCCTAAAGGTTTTGTGTGACAACCACAGATCTGAGTCACGTGACCCCTAGTTTGAGAAACACTTTTCTAAACCGTAAACAGTACAATAAGAGTAAAATATTACTTCCTTCTATTCGTTTAATTAACAGAATAATAACAATTCTAATAATTTAACAGAGTGGTGATTTTTAAATTATTTCAATTCTTCATGAATCTATGTTTTTATTCATCTCTATAATTTGTCAACAAAATAAATATGAGGTTGTCAGCTACGCTATAGAAACTTAAATCAGCCAAGATGGAGTATGTATTTTTATGTTTCTTGCGTTAGTTCACGTCTAATGCATCCACGATTATGCTAATGCGGGTTAATAACTTAAGCTAACTGACTCGTCATTCACCAACGTAATTGAAATTTACAATAAGGATATAGATAAATATAATAGAGACAAGTTAATGCAATCCTCTAGCGTACAAAAATTTCACTTTCCGGATTAATTTGTAATAATCACAAGATTTCAATTTATAGACGATTGATTTGCAAGAATATATAAATATATTTTGAAAGACTGAAATATATATAAAGTACTAAGAATAAACATTCAAAAATTGTTTTCATTATTTTGTTGACGACCAAAAAAAGTTTCATACATTTTTTTAGTTCTAAATAATATAGATTATTAAAAAGGCAAGCAAAAATCAACTCATTTATCAGATATGAGTTGAGGAGAAATAAATATTTCAAATGCTGAATATTTGTCAGAAATAAAATTTCAACAATATATATGAACAAATTCTACACTTTTGCATTTTTTTTATTCAACATTGTCAGCAATTTTGAAGAATTATATTTTACTCAACTAGGATGCTAGATTTTATTTTTGTCAACAAATTCTCAGCGTGTGATGACTACAATTCAATTCGCATAGTAAGTAGGATAACATTCCGATACTTTAAGGCATTGATTCCCAAAGTGGTCTATATAGACTCCTAGGGGTCTATAACGACATGCAAGTGGTCCACGTCAGCGAAAAAATAATTTAGGGGTCCATGGGGTATAAATAGGGGTGATATATTGGCCCTCATTAAACCCGATCGTGACTTTAATTTTAAAAGAAAATTTAGTCAAGGGAAACCAGATTTTACCAATTTAACTAATTTATTTACAAAATTTCATATTAATTTACAGATACAAGGCGATATAGCATAAATTTTATTAAAACGAAGACCATTTCAACGTTTATTTCCAGAATTAAGATAAAGAAGAGCATTAGAGGTCGCGAATTTTCTCAATTTCTCACAGACAATCTGGCAAGCCGTTTAAATATACGTTCAACATTTAAATGCTCTTTATTCAGATTTTGAAACTAGGTTTAAGAGTGCTTTGATTACAGTAATACCACAGTGGGTGATGAACCCATAAGGCCACATTGAAAAAAAAGTCATATTATAATAGGAACTGATTGGAATAGGCACTAACGGAGATCTAGTTTAACCAGTTAACTGTGATTGACGAGTATACTCGTCATGGAAAAGTTACAGGATTTTCTGTACTGACGAGTATACTCGTCAGGCGCAAAAAGTAGCGATCATTGGCTATTTAAATTGTAATTTTTGAGAAGAACATAACATATTCTAAAATTTCAAGATGTTTAGAATATTTTGAGGCCTGTCCGGAGTAAAACAAATAAATAGAAAATACGAAATATTTAAGATGAACTCATGTGTTTCCGTATGCACCGGCTGAAACAAAGTTCTCATTCCGGATTTATTTATGTGCGAAGATAATGTTTTTTAGAAGTTAGCCTAAAAGGGGCAAAGTAAGAAGTTGAAAATTTTATTTACAATGGGGTTCCTTCAGGTATGGTCAGCCTTGGGACACACGCCGACCAGGCGCTGAGACCATTGATAGCTGCTAGCCCGAAGTTACCCAGTTATCGAGTGGTGCAAATTCCAATTGTTTGATGTTAAACCACGTGCTGACATTAGAGTAATGGCCAATGACATCCTGCCTAAAAAATAGTTTACTGGGATGGGAAGGGCAAGGATGCTTTTTCTGGTAAGAGGACTGTGATCAACCCTACAGCACCTACTCTACAACTTCCTTTGTGGCAAGACAGGTAGAAAATTTTTTGCCTGTGAAGAAGGAAAAAATCAGTATATGCTTCGGTCTCAGTCCAGGAATTTTGACGGTCACTAAAATTCAAAAGGAATTTAAATTCTTACCTTTAAATATGATATTTCTTGAGTTTTTTTGAGTAATATATACAACATATGTTTATGGTACCCAAATAAATAAGTATTAATTATAAAATTGGCAATTTTATCAAGTAAACCTCTCTTTTTGATCCAATATTTTAACAGTGACACTTACTCTGTGATTGACGAGTATACTCGTTATCACTCGCTTTCCGTGACACACATAGCTGTCCGCTCTCAAACGAGGGCGCCACAGTTACTTGGTTAAAAGTAAGGTTTAGAAACGAATGTCAACTATTTATATATATTATAACTTCAAAAGACCCCTGTTATTTTTTCGACACAATCGTGAAATTTCGTTTATCGTGAAGTGTGTGTTTTCATGAGAAATTCACAAGTTAATACTTAAATGATGGATTTTTTTTCATCATGAATTTTGCTCAAGTGGTCAAGAACTGGCTATAAGCAAGGACCATACAGTCTCTCAAAATAAATGGTGTTTTTTTCTAATGGTCGCTCTCAGGAACTAATTTAGCTTTTTCTTCTGAATGTGTGAACAGCCTTCTTATATTCTGAATGAACAACTATCAATAAGGAGTACACTTAGAAGACCAATTTATAGTAAAAGTAAAATAACGGGAACTTTTTTATTTCGTTTTGGAAGATGGCATATTATTGAATATTGAGAAGGGGGCTTTTTTTTAAATAACCTTTAATTGGTTACCTTTTTTGTAGATGTATAAATCTTAAATTACTCTAGGTACATAACTATTGTTTGGATACAGTCTATGTTTATCTCAGTCTTAATAAAAAGTGGAAATACAATATCCAGAGCAGATTATTCTGCAGCAAAAATGTGCAGCACTTTTCTTCATAATACAATAGGATTTTATGACTAATGTAACTCATAAATAAGTTTTATTATTTTTAACATTGTCATCTAATTACCAAAACCTGAAGTTTCGTTAGATATCGAAATAGTACTGATCGAAAAATTAAAATTTGGTTTGATTAGTATTGCTTTAAATTTATGCAATTGCTTTATGATGATGAGAGATATTGAAAGACATGTATTCATTTTAAGACAAAACTATCGCATTGGTAATATTCTGGAGTAGAGGTATCCATCCCAAATGACCTTGTGGGCCACTTCAGAAAAACATCAAAATCTCGCGGGCCGCACATAAAAATATGTATCTTTATATCAGATTTGGAAACAAAAAAACATTTACTGAGTGAAAATTTAAAACAGAATGAATTATTATTATTGTCTTCATTATTTTTCGTGTATACAGACATAGATAATATAATATTGTTTGTATAATATAATAATGCAATGATTAAATAATGTTTAAAATATTACAGTGTGTGTGTTGCCATTTTCTTGAAAATTACGGTGTACCTTTTGAATTGATTTTTCGTTATTCATTGTTGAAATTTGATTCTGCTGTTATTCTCAAACGATTTAATATACATTGCCCTTTATCTTAACCGTCCTGAATATTTTTTTAAACTTTAAAAAACATATCTGTGTGGCCGCATCTTGCTTTTTGGGCCCTCTAAATAGAAAAGGAGGAGAAGAAATGAAAGTCGCACACATAGAGAATCATGTACCATCCATAGTAAAGGATATGCATAATGCAATTCGGAATTTATTAAAAAAGTAATTTATTGTAGAAAAATCAAATGTAACTGTTTGATAAAATATAAATCTAGTTTAATCTTAAGGACATTTCTATTATCAAAAAGGATTTATTTTAAAACAAGAACAGGTAGCAGGCAAATACATTGTAGATTTATATATATTTTTTTTATAAATTTCCCCTCAAATAAATTTCAAAATGAAAAAACTTTAAAAACATGATATTTAGAACATTTTTTAAAAAGAGTCGATGGGCCGCAAATTATGTACTGGCGGACCGCGTGTTGGACACCCCTGTTTTAGAGCAAGATTTTTTAAACTTTTTGGGCCCTCTAATACTTACGAAAATTTAGTGGGACCACATAAGCATTGTACAAACGCGACACACGTGGGAGTGAAACTGTTCGTTTCTTCATTTGTGTACTATTGCATTATAGGTCACATTAATTTTAAATTTTAACTTTAATAAACAGAACACTATGAAAATTTTAAGTAAGTAACAAACTTAAAAATATAATGCATAATAAAAATAAACTCAATTACTTGGGTGAATTCAAACTTTAGCTGTAGTCAATCCATTCAGTGTAGCCACTTGGAAGGTCACTACTACTAAAACTCACTTACTTCCAACATCGCATACGCGAGGATTAAGTATCAACTGGAAGGGTGTATGCCTTTTTATTTTTATAGTTATATTATCAAATCTCTGCAAAATAGTCGACATCGCATAACGAAACACTTCTAGATTCCATAGATTTGATCGGTACTGTGACTTCATAGTGGTTAAAGGCAAAACTCTCCCGCAAACATGGCGTAGGAAAAGGTAAAATAAAATTTATGGTAAATGCAAAATCATTGGAAATTCTTTTGCGACTCTTAACCAAAAAATTTTTAAGGACTTTGAATTAAAATCAATTTTCAACCCCGAATCGTTTGATAACTCGCCAAACTCTTCTTGTGATTTTAAGTGCAAATGAGTTTTGTTTTTTTACATTAAATTTCCGAATGGTTTCACAATCCTTATTAATTCTTCGGTACTAAAATTTGAAGGGAAATATTTCTCAAAGTTTTTCTCAAGACACCTAGGATGTTAATTTATCACTTACAATAACTCATCTTTTTGATGATCTGTTTCGTCGTTTTCACTTAAAAGTTCACTTGCTGAGACAAACATTTCTAATGAAGTTGAAATTTGTCTGCCGAAATTTCTCCTTTAAAAAGAAAATGTTTATGCTCGGTAATGGTTGAGAGTGGGAGGCTGTTCTCCGAGCGCTGACTGTATCTCTAAGCCTATTTGGAAGAGCTGAGTCCATTTGGATATTTCATCAATATCCCTGCCGCCCATCCGGTATAGTGGTTAGCAACGCTGACTGCTGTGCCTTTGGGTCTATGTTCGAATCCCGTAGAAGGCATTTATGTTTGTAAATGTATACTGCCTTCATGGTATGGGGTACTCTAAATAGCCGTTGAGACGTAAGTCCTCTCGTGAGGTTGGTGGAAGAAGAGAGGTGGGATTCCCCTTACCATCCCCATGGTGTTCTCCTTCAAACTTAGGGTGGAATCGAGCCAAATCGCACTGTCATCTGTATAGTGCTCAAAGATAAGGCTAACGACAGGCTTATATGCAACCCTTTATCGTGGTGAATTTCGTGGGCCTTGATCTGATGTTACTGTCGACCAGGTAGCATAAATAACAACATCAATATCCGTAGTGCAACTTCAAAGCAATTAATAAAAAAAAAATCAACATCAAGCTATAAGGAGGACTTTGAGCCCCTACAAATTAAAAGTGTATCAACTACTTAATAAAACATATATTTAGAACAAAATAAAGAAAAACAACTTCAGGGCTACAGGATTTGTGCAAATGAAATAATGGAAACACAATCAACAAGTGCCTAATTTTCCTAAGGTACGTATGGCAACACTTATTTCAATAGGTAGGCGGAACTTAAGTTTAGTTTCTTAGCCAATAGTATTACTGTTTTTGCAAAACAGGTGAAGAAATTCTATGTCATATTGTTTTAGTTTAGTATTATACATTTCTATGATACGACTTGCAGTAATAACTTTTGTTGCTCTATATTTTGCATATTTAATCAATCAATGAAGCAATTGATTCATGTGCAATTAGTGTTGTCATTCAATTAACGTGAAACGTTTATTATTTTTATAAATTATATGTAAAAATATTAATAGTGTCAGAATGACAGATAAAATCTTCTCTACTCCGAACGAAGAAATTATTGCAGAATCGGATGACTTACATGGTCAGTAAATTTAACAATACGTTAAGTATTGAATTTTTGGAACTACTAGCACAAATTTTGTGCATCATTTTTTTTTTTTTTTAAAAAAAAAAAGAGAATGTTTTAGTTTATTCCCTACTTTGTGAGATTTCTTTTTTGTGCACTTTAAAATAGAATTTTCTAAAATATTTCCCCCTCGTTATTTATCTTATCTTAAAAAGGAAATTATATTTGTGTATTTCATTTTTAGTATTTGTTTTTTAAATCATTAGAATTCAAATTATGAAAATATATATATTAGTTTTATACTGTTTTGAGAACATGGTTTAAAAAGAATTTATTTCTGGCTTCCCTTGTCTTTAAAATGCTTCTATTATTAACTTTGAAATTGATTAATTTCTTTAAGTCTGCTCATTCCCTTTACAGCATTGTTTGTATTTGTTTTGGAAATAAGGATTCTATGTAGTAGATATATTTCTTTATCACACACAGCTTTGTCATTTGATGTAAAATATATATTAATGGAATAGAAATTTAAAAGTATTTATATACAAAGTTGTGGAATAATTTTAGTTGAATAAAATGAGATTTTTTATGAAAATGGAATTTTTAAGAATGATTACATATAAATATAAGAAATTATATTAAAGGTATTGAGTAGCTATTAGATGATTTTTCTCTTTTTGGTGTTGTTTTGAGAAATATCATAGCCCTTTCATATAAGTACACAGTCTTCATAGTTCCTGAAAATTTTGTATTTGTATAATATTTTTATCATACATGGAGTGTTTCTAATAGTTTAGTCGAATATGATGTTCGAGATAATTTATTTTCAACACAGGTTTTATTTTTTAAAATAAGATTCACTTTCTGTCTCAATTAAGCAACAGATTCTGGACTAATTTTGGGCTTCCTATTTTAATTGATGTGAGAATCAATATTTTTAATTTGTGTTTCCATTTCGAAGATTATGTTTGTATTTCAGTGAATTTTTAAATGGTTTGCTTTTAATTTTATTGGGAAAGTTCTGAAAATATTTTTGTTTGAAAATTTATTTTGGTGTACTTTAACCTACATACATTCTTCTACAATCAAGTTGAGCCTGTTAAACCAAATTCTGCCTTAATTTCAAAACTTCTTTTCAAAGGAATACTTAAAATCTTTAGATTATTTAATAAAAAACTTAAATTAAAATGTTCATTGATATACTTATAAGTAAAATGTAGCTTTCTATGTTCTAACTGTAATTTGTAAAAATTATCTTATTTGAAAAGAAAGGAAATAAACTGATGACATGTGTTGATAAAAAAATAAAAATCTTTGTAATTTTTAATGCTGTAATACTTTTAAAAAATGTAGTAAATCTTAGAGAATCAGATGTTGTTACTGTTTATTGATTGAAATAAAGAAATTATGCATTCTTGGTGTTTTATTTTATGCACAGAATGCTAAAACATATCACATAGAAGTGTCAACAAATCTGCTCATTTTATTCATTTCAAAAAAATTTTTAATGTTTTGAAAATGATTATTAAAAACATTTTAAAATTTTCCTTTACATAATAGTGGTTGGCTCCTATTTTAACCCACCCTCGGTTTTTGAACTTTTTTTCGTCGCCAAGCAGGGCGATAAGTTCTCCAAGCTATCTACCCTTCCTTTTCATTAAAATTCCGTTGACCAATATGTTCAAAATTAACGCTAGTTACGTTAACTATGGCAACCCTAAAACCAATATATACAGAAAAATTTAATGGAACATTTAACTATTTCTTTTTTTGCTGTTTTGGAAGAAAGGGGACAAATGAATTTGTTTGAATGGTGTATGCGTGAAAATTTAATTTCTAGCAGGTATGAATGTCCTAAATGTGGAAAAAACATGGTTATGAGAGAAAGGAAGGGAACGATTGATGGGTATGAATGGAGATGCCGTACGAAAGGAGAGAATCCGCATGATGTATGCAAGAGTATAAGAAAAGGTACGTGGTTCTCTAAGAGTCATTTAAGTGTGTGTGATATTTTAATTTTAACGCGTCATTTTTTTGGAAAGTCAATGAATGAGTTTGCTGTGAAAGATGTGAGAGTGAATAAAAATACCGTGGTTGATTGGTACATGTTTTGCCAAGAGGTCTGCGGTCTGCATGGCTGCGGTTTTGAAAGAAAGTGAACCACTCGGTGGTGAAGGAGAAAATTGTTGAAATTGATGAGAGCATGTTTGGTAAAATGTTCAATTTCAGTTTGGTAAATGAACTGTTCAATTTCAGTTTTTATTTTTTTATGGTTATCGACATTTTCCGTTCTTTGAACGCCGTCGGTACGAAGTTTGAAAATCGCGCTTTGGCGCCATTTTGGCGCGGGATCAAAAAATTGTCGCCAAGGGGGTGGGCGAAAGTAGGAATTTACCCATAATAGTTTATTTTTTATATTTTGGTGATTATCTGAATATTATTTTAAAAAATTCCTGAGCTATTTATAATTTTTTTGATGAATTTTAAAAAAAATTTAAAACAATTATTTTATAAATAATTTGTGACTTCCTGCTTCTTTTCTCTATATTATTTGACACACAATGTATAATACATGTATAGAACAATGCATAACTTTTATTATCTCTGGTATAGCTTGTCTTGAGTGGGCCCAGTATCAAAATTCTTTTGGGGGGTCTTTTATTGGGACCTCATAACATTTTATGATTTTCTGCTGGTACATGTTGGGGCCTTATATCATTGATAGGGAGGTAGCTATGTCCCTGTTTATTACAAGATTGGAGTGCCATTTGAATCATAATTTTTGTTCAATATATTCATGACTTGTTTAAATTTACTTGTATGTGCTGAATTAAACATTCTTTTTTAATTTATTTGAACAGAAATGAGCTTGATAATTAAATAAATTTTGGTATATTTCTGTATTCCATAAATTTGATTTTTGGTTGAATCAAAAATTTAATTTCCAAAAATTTTCTTGTTCGTTTATATTTTTTTCTGGATAAAACTGCCATTGGTATCATATGTGTCTAAATTCAATATATTTTAATTAATACTGTAGTTTATTAATTATCTGCATGTCTGCATATATATTCATAATAATAATAAAGAATTGATTTTTTAGTAATTTTCAGTTTTTGAAGTCATGTTAATTATACAAATAGGTTATCTGATAGCTACATCTACACAGCAATACATATAGTTTAGGGCTGGAAAAAAATATTTAAATAATTTTTTTGTTTGGCAATAGGAAAAATAAAAGATATAAAAAAGAAATGTAATGTCTTGAAACATTTCGAATGCATATCAATATTTTTAATACATCTTTTTTATTGTATTAGTTATTAGAAAGATTATTAAGAATGTTTTCTATTTCTTTTCAGAAAAATATTTGCTATTGTTCAAAACTTAACTGTAGTGAAATATAACTTATTGTTGAATAAATTCTATTTGCTTATAATACATAATTAATAAAAAAATATATTATATAACTAATTTAGATGTAAACTCTCTTAAAAAAATTATGTTTAATTTAAATGTTGTGAAAATTTGAAAAAGAATTTTTATTTTCAATCAGAGTATTTTCTCCCAGAAACTCATGAATTTCTTATAAAATTGACTGTATCAATTTTTTATATCTATTTCAGGATTCAGTTTCATTTATCTTGTTAGTTTTTATTATTGCGCATCTCTCTTGCTTAAATGTAATGTTTCAAACAAGTAAAGAATACATTATTATTTATAAAAATGCATGCATGTGTTTCTGTTTTTCTTATCTGTTTGCTTGACCGTAATAAGAGATGCCTTTTAAAAAGGTGTTTAGTACTCAGTGGCGTAATGTACACCCCTGCATCGCGTAGGGGATTTAGGATTCTATGGAGCCCAAAGCCTATGTTACTATGGTTTTGCAATCCTTTGTAAGATCTGGCTTGGGCCTAAAACCCGACTTTGCATGGAACCCTAATATTCTCCGTTACGCCCCAGTTGTTACTCTTTTGTCAAGTATAATGGAATTAATGACTATAGTACTTGATAAGATCATGGGTTTGAAACTGTTTCACTTGATACTTAATATAGGATAGAAAAACTGCTATGTATGTTTTTTTCCAATTGAACCTCGTATTAATTATGAAACGAGGAAACTTTGGGAATGATATGTATTAGTTCTGATATATTTATCCTGTGACCATTATTCTTAATTGCTAAATCTATAATCAATAGTGTAAATCTATTGTAATTTTAATTCAGTAAATTAATTCCCTGCAGTTTAATCAACAGTAAGTGCCAATTTAAACTCATTTTGGGCCCTGGGCACAGAAGGATCTACAGGCCCCCTTGGAAATAGCATATCACAATTTATAACCAGAAAATCTGGTAAGTCCAGCTTATCTGGGCCCTGGTCACCAGCCCCAAGTGCCTAATGGCTACACCGACACTGTCAACAGTACATATTTATTTAAAGTAGCACATTTGTTTCAACTCTCATTTGATCAATATGAAGGATATTCATAAAATATCTCCTTTAGAAAAGTCATTTGGTACATGTTAGAAAGCGTGCTGTTGATTTTTACTTAAAATTCTTCCACTTATTTATAAAAGTTCATTTCAGTATTATACATATATACCAGAATTAGCAAGACATTATCCACTTGAATACAACTGAAAAAATATCTTGGATCATTTGATGAAATATTATTTAACTGAAATTTTTCTCCTTAAAATTATTATTTATTTTTTTTCTGTGTCATCTTACAGATGTTATAAGCATTTGATAAAATATGAAAAAATGAACACATTATTTAAAAATAAAATTTAGTTTATACTCTATTTATTGCCCATATAGTTTTACAAACAATTGATAAATTTTTATAAGGAAATTAATAATTATAAATCAACCAAAGGAAAAGAATGCGTATAACAAATAGCCATATACAAATTTAACATCTAAAATGTAAATCATCCAAATGAGAAGATTGCTTTCAAATGTTAGGTATGTATTCTTTGTGTAAAAGTGTTATTCACTGCCTTTGAAATATTTTAGAAAGAAATATAACTTATATATAATGATCCCTTAAGAACAAGGGAGATTAATTTCTTTTCATTAAAAAAGCTGAATTTTACAGTTTAAATAATCATATCTTTTTTAAAGTATAGTGTAACTAGGAAGCTAAACAAAGTAAATTATTTTGAACAAGACTTAATGAAATTTAGATGTTTGTACTAATATAATAAAATAATTGATGACAAAGAAATTATTTCAAAACAAAAAAAATTGATTTTTCTGTGTATCATTGTTTTCAGATACAACATTTTTATGTTAAAAGTGTATTTATAATGATGCTAATCAGTCCAAAAGAAAAACATTTTTCTTCTTCAAATTCTATATTATGTTAAAGCAACATAATATGTTATGTTTACTGTTGCATTAAAAACTAAGGATGCCAATATGTAATAATTTTTCCCAATAAATATCTAAAAGAATATTTTATTTCCCAAATGTTGTGAATTAGTATTTTTATTCCCTTATAAATGATTTTTTAAAAGAAGTGATGCTCTTGGGTAACTTTACATAAATAAAATTTTAAAAATTAATAGTTATAGCCTGAACAGGGCATATTTTTCTTAATTAATCTACTTTGTTTAAATAATTATAATTGATAATAAGAATTGAGAAAATATGTGTAAATGGGAATATTATGCCCTTATCTGTTCCAGATCCTTGAATATATACTGAACAAATATTTCCTGTTGAAGTAAAGGAGAAATAATTCATCCAATCTAATGGGGGGTGGGGAACCATATTATAAGTGATATTGTTTAATACTAAAATACATAAATACAAAAGGCAGATGAAAGCGAAAATTGAATAATCTTTATTTTTCTGTTTTATGTCTCTTTTTCTTTACTTGGACCTGGTTAAGATCACATTTAACCTGTATTAAAATCTGACCAAAATACTTTGCTTCTGCCCAATTTACCCATTTAAAAGTTGAATGAATATATCCTGACAAACTGCATTAGAATCCCTAAATATTTTTAAACTTTGATTAAAGAATTCAAATTAATTTCATACATGTTAGTTTAGACAAATCTGGTACAGAATCAAAATTACTGATTGTCTCAACGGCTAATAGAATTACAGTCGGACCTCTATATAGCGAAGTCGATCAGTCCCGTAGAAAAGTTCTTTATATGGAAAATTCGTTATATAGAAGTTCATCTTTCAATATACTTAATAAACTGCATAAAACAAATTTTAAATTCATAAACACTATATATTAAAAATGTAATTATTCACACCTTTTTGTAAGTTAATATCTACTTATTTTATATCTCTTACTCATCAGGAAAGAAAGAAAAACTGCAAGAAAAACAAAAACGATCGAGGAATACTATATTTTCAACATTTAGAAAAAAATATATTAAAATTAATGAATTTTAAGGACATTTTCTAATTTAAAGCATACAAGTAATTTTAAACTTACATTATTTTCTAACTAGAAATTGATGTTTGACTTTTCAAGGACACGAGACAACTCCACTAAGGGTGAAAGGGGATATAGAAGATGTTTCTAGTGAACTGGACAATGGGGATAAAGGTTGCAAGGATGAAACCACTAGAATTCTATTGCTCTCGGCGAGTTAGGCACCTAAGTGTAAGATTTATGACGACCTTAAAATGTGTCAAAAGAGACAATTACTTAAATGGTGCAGAAATACTTTAAAAATAGCGAGAAAAAAATTGAATCACAATAGAAAAAGTACGTTTTATAGAAAATGCACTTCAGTATTGACAGTTATTTTACGAAGAAAATCGTGAAATGTTCTTGGTTCTAGGAAAAAGTTCGTTATATAGAAAAATTCGCAATATAGAGGTTCATAATATGGAGGTTTGACTATATTCGCTCTTAGTTCATGGCAGAGTCTACAAATTCACAACGTCCCCGAGCAGTTCTAGCATTGTAAGGATCTTAGGAGAGAAATCTTGTTCTCGACTTTTCAAGTCAACGTTCTAATGGATCTTGTCTGACCGCCTGTCTCTCAAGGATTAGTAACACAAATACCAATAAAAATCATTCTAAGGTGAACTTATTAAAAAAATTCGAAAGCTGATATAAATTCTTATTACTGACCATTGATTTAGTGTAACTATTGCCAAAAATATCTCGCTACCACTTTAGTCGAGTTGTCATAGCATCAAGTGGCCGCGGTAGCCGAGTGGTATAGGTATCGGACTGTGGCTTGCTTTGTCACGGGTTCGAGCCCAGTACCACTAAAGACCCGCCGTGTAGGGCAGCGATGCACGTTAAATCTGTCGAGAGCTGAAACGTCCTCCCGTTGGTGTGGTAGTTAGGAGAGGGGGGTGCCAGCTCAGGTGTCGTCCACGTCACTTGACCATGGTTCAAAATTACGTGGTCCGTCGCCGAAAGCCCTCGTGTAGCTGAACAGTGCGACGTTAATATTCAATCAATCAATCAGTCATAGCATCAATTTTGCGGCCGCCGATATTCAGTGGTGCTGCGTATTTGGTGACAGACTACGTTCGGACGGTGATTTTGAAAAAGCGTATATATAAATGAATAATTTTTAGTATTTAGTGTCAGTTGAATTAGAATGTACATTTATAAAATTGTTTTAAGAATATTATTATAAGAAAAAATTATTTTAATATAAATAGTTTTTTTGGCAAAAAAAAAAAAAAAATGTCATATTTTTAAAACATTCTTCTTTTATGAAAAATGCTTCTATAATAATATTTTACCTATATATAGTTAGGACTTCTGTACCGGGGCTGAACTAGAATTTTTGAAAAAGTCACGTTATTTCCAGGGTTACGACTAATAGAAATAAAAACTGGTGTTTTTTTGTTAAAATTCCTCTACTCTAATATAATAAAATATGAATTTACTTTTAAACTACATATTTCAAAAATCTTCAATCAACCCCGATATAGAAGTCCTAGCTATATATAGGTAAAATATTATTTTAGAAACATTTTTCATAAAAAGAAAATGGGTACTTATGTACTATTGCAACCATGCCAATTTTTGAAGATAACTCACCAAATTGGCAGTCCCCGCTTTCGCACATTTCGTAGACGCTGAATTGGCTACCATGCTTGTTTCATATTTCACCGCTTGCCGCCATTCTAAACCAAACCATTTGTTGATAAGCTAAGTGAGTGAGTGAATATTAACGTCGCACTGTTCAGCTTTTGGCGACGGACCTCGTAATTTTGAGCCATGGTCAAGTGACGAGGACGGCACCTGAGCTGGCACCCCCTCTCCTAACTACCACACCAACGGGAGGAAGATTGTGCTCGACAGTTTAAACGTGTATTGCTTCCCTACACGGTGGGTCTTTAGGGGTACTGGGCTCGAACTCTGACATGTCTGCCATGATCCGATACCTTGACCACTGGGCTACCTACCGCAGCACCGTTGATATGGCAAGCTCGAATACTAAAATTTGAATCTGGGATTTCCCGAATTCTTATATAATATAGTTATTAATGCTCCCCCTCCCTGTCCACCTAAAGGCGAACCAACCCCCCATTGTTCAAATTATGTAACTGTTCATACTCGTTGCTCAATTTGTAAAACTCTAATTTACATGTATTATGTAGTTCTATTTATTTGTTCTTTCCCCCCCCACAAAATTCGTTCTCTTAGCAGAGACGTTTTAAGAATCTTTGAGGCCCAGGGAATAGTTTTTGAGGCCCAGAGCTCCTAGAAAAAAGTAGGCCCTACCTGAGATCTTTAAAAGTAGACAGTATATAGCATGCATTGTCAAATACTCGTTCCAACGGTAATTTAAAACAAATGTGTACGACTCACAAACTGGCTCTACCGATGGTCCCATTTAGACTCAGTGAGTTGAATGATTGTTTATGGCTTAGGCCAGTGGCACACACAATTTTTTTCAAAGGAGGGGGAATTCAGGGTTGAAAGTCCACCATTCTCGTATCATAACTCAATACGCCGCCAAATGTATTCGTTTAATTTTGTCGATTTTGGGTACCAAAAACTGTGAAAAGTAAAGTATTGAACTCTAATAAATAAAATAAATTGGTAATAACAAATACTTAATTATAAATTTTATGTACTATATATACATAGGATTATCACCAATCGAAAAAAAATCAAGAGCTATGGTTTGGGGGTCTGGACCCACAGAGCCTCCCCCTTGTGTGCGCCACTGGCCTAGGCCTAAACAAGGACAACGGTCATCGCATTATAATACAGTGCCCCCACTTTTGCGAGTTGACACACACACATGCAGTTTGAAATTCCCTATTTCTCGGAGAATATATACGGGAATATTATTTGGTCGTTAAAATTATCCGGATCGTGATCTTATTAAGACAGGGTCGAGAACGAAACGAGGCCCTCACTGAGGACGAGGCTCTGTGTCCGGTTGGCCCATGCCTTAAGAGAAGGCGTTCTTCTTCAGTTAAAATCATCACTGAAGCTGCATCGCGTACAACACTTCATTGATAAAGTCCTCAGATTTTGATAAGCCTTCAGATCTTGCAACTTACTGGAATGTTGAGTGTTTAGTTCTGTTAATAAGTCTTCGTATAAGACTACGCCTTTCTTTTTAAATAAAGTTTCTAATCCAGGCAATCGTTGCGTTATTTTTCTGCGAGAGCTTGCAGTTATGTACTATCGCAAGCGTATTGGCGACAATATGAAACGAAGCACATGGTTGCCAATTCAACGCTTACGACATATGTGAAATCGCGGTTGCCAACTTGGCGAGAAATCTTGAACGGTAGCATTGTAGCGACAGTACGCAATAAATATATTACAGCATCACGAAAAACTTTTTTTATATATTTCGAGAGATTATTATAACGCATAGTAATAAAATAATATAATATAAAATTAATTATAAGATTTTAAAAAATTAAATAATAAAAATTAGTTCTTATTAATTATTATGTATTTATAATTATTATTCATCACATGGTATTTTTATTAGTATTATTACTTAACAATTTCTGAGGTGAGTTGTGGGCACGATAGCATAGTGGTCAAGGTCACAGACTTGTGGCTTGCATGTCATGAGTTCGAGCCTTGTACCTCTAATGACCCGCCGGGCAGAGGGAGCCAATGCTCGTTAATTTTGTTGAAGCTCAAATGTCCTCCCGATGATGTGGTGTGAAATTTAGGAGAGGGAGTACCAGCTCGGGTGTTGTCCTCGTCACTTGACCTTTGCTCAAAATTACGAAGTCCTAAAATTGTGTGATGTATTAATACTATGCGAAGTATTTAAAGATATTTGAAATGATTAATAGTACAGGGTTATCAGGAATGAATGGCTGGATTAAAAAATTTAATAATTTCCAGATGAATAAACAGAAAATGATAGTTAAGATGTCGTTATAAAGATACAATATGAATTTTTTTTCGTACGTAACGTTTTTTGACGTAAAGTAAATACGAGTTGTGAATGAAAAAATGATCGTTTTGTATATCTTCATCCATGTAAAGGCAGTTTGACGTTGCAACTCGTCAGTATGGTTCAATACTTGCACCGTTTTCAATTCGTACGGCTTAAAATGCAATTTTTTTTCATAACACAGTCTATATAAGGGATGGCGAACCTTTTTGAGACGTGGGTCAAATTTCGTTCATATTTTTTTAGTACTAGCGCGTGGGTCACTAATGCCCATTTGCACCAGAGTTAAGTTCAAAATTTTTTAACCAAGTATTTTTAAAACTAAACATCTTCGAAATTAAATTGGCTTAACGGGTAAAAAAGTGGGCAATGGAAGTCTCTTTCTACAAACATAACTGAACATAATCTTACAAAAGTGCATTTTATCCAAAGAAAGTACTTTAAATATAGTTATTTGCTTTGGTTTTCGATTTTTTTCAACAAACAAAATGTGAGTAAAATTGTACACTTTATTTGATATTTTGTAAACACTCTTTTGCTTTATTTCAAATCCTACATACTTTCTTGTACAAACGTTATCATTTGCATAACTTTGGGACTGTAATGAACAAACTGAAGGTTATAGACATCATTTAAATTGCTTTTGTGTAAATACAGTACTTGAAAAAATTCAAATAGAATATAAATAATCCACACTAATTAGAAAATATAAATAATCCCGCGTAACAAACAAGTAGTTTCCTAGTAATCGGGGGTCAGTTGAAAAGCTTGCATGGGTCAGTGTCTGACCCACAGGTCATAGCTTCGCCATCACTGGTCTATATAGTAGACTGAGGTAACACAAGTTCACGACTAGCACGAACCGTCGATTTCTTTGGACTGCGTGTAAAAGTCCTCTGGCACTCTTTCAACATTCTCTGGCGTACAACCTGGTCTCCCTTGACTTTTGACTGAACACAACAGGCATCCAATTTCCTGGAACTGTTTATAACCCCTTCTTATACTCTTAGATGTCGGTGCATTTCTATGGTACTTTCTCCGAAATTCACGCTGAACTATGATTACTGACAGACTTTTTGTAAACGAGAGCACACAAAACGCCTCCTGCTGCAATGCCGTTTCCACTTCTGCTCACAATTTCAAAAACATGATTACAACATTGCTGTCAGCTATTGAACAAAAACAATGTTATAAACTCAAAATTTCGCATTACATCTTTATAATGACATATATTAGTTATCACTTTCTGTTTATTCATCTGGGAATTATTAAATTTTGTAATCGAATCATTAATTCCTGATAACCTTGTTCTAATATTTGACACCTTCGATTGTCTGACCTTCTTAGTAATTATCACCTATTAATGTTTGAACATTTTTTTTGAAATTATTTTTTCCTAATTTCAGAAAATACTCTTTCATTATTATTATTATATATACAGTCGAACCTCTATATTGCTAATTTTTCTATATAGCGAACTTTTTCCTGGAACCTTGAACATTTCATGATTTTCTTCGTAAAATAACCTCTCTATAGCGAAGTACATTTTCTATATAACGAACTTTTTCTTTTGTGATTCAATTTTTGTTCTTCCCTTTTTTTAAAAGTATTTCTGAAAAAATTATAAGTTATACTCTTTTTAACACATTTTATGGTGGTCTCTAAATCTTGAACTGGTTTAGATCCTAAAAGGCTGTATCACACGTACATTTTCCATGGAATTTTATCGTCCAATTTTTGGCTGAATCTGAGGGGAAGGGTTGCCATAAATAAAACGACATGCTCTGACGTCAGCCGCGCTCTATTTCCACATTGAAAACTTACTCGCCTATTTTTTTTTTTTTTTGCTTCGGGAAACGAACATCCAAAATTATTTCTTTCATTTCGCTTGCACTTTTGTCGATGGACGTAAGCAGAAATGGAGCACCATTCTTTTTAAATTATTATACATCGTTAACGTATTATTCGCCATATCTGATGAGTTTGACGAAATCGAAGCCGCCATCTTGTTTATGACGTAGTCCGTCGAAGAACCCCATTGGCTAGAATTTTAAGCAATTTTTGTTTGGAACAACTTTTTGAGCTCGCTAGCAAAAAATTGTCCTAAAGCCGTTGCTATGGCAACTGAGTAAAAATTGGACGAAAAATTGCTTGAAACGTGTACTTGTGATACGGCCTGAGAGCAATAGAGTTCTGGACGTTTCATGCAAGAAGTGCAACCTTTAACCCTCGTTGCCCAGTTCACTAGAAACCTCATTCCCCTCTGTGGAGTTGTCCCGTGTCGATGTGTTTAGTTATAAAATAAAGCATATTTAATATTACTTATATGCTTTAAATTATAAAATGTCCTTAAAATTCATTTAATTTCAGTATAAAATTATTTTCTTAATATTGAAAATATAGTGAATTCTTCGACATTCTTTTTTTTTCCTTTCAGTTTTTCTTTTTTGATGGGTAAGATATATAAAATAAACATATATTAATTTTAAAAAAAGGTATGAATAATTACTTTTTTTAATAGTGTTTATAAATTTAAAATTTGTTTTATGTGGTTTATAAAGTATACTAAAAGAGAGATGAACCTCTATACAACGAATTTTCCATACAACGAACTTTTTTCTGGGATTTAGCGACTTCGTTACATAGAGGTCCGACTGTACATAAGTTAAAGAATAAAAATCCCAAATTTTAAGATATAAGTTTTAGTAAATAGTTTGAAACAAACTATTAAATGCAGTAGGGGAACAAGTTAAATTGCTTTATGAAAATTTCTCCCGTACAGGAGCACAGAAAATTCTTGTTAGAAAGCCATTTTAAAATAATAATTACAATTATTTTAAAATACACTATTTATCGACATTTAATTTTAACAATACATGAATATACTATAAGTGAATAAAACATGTACATTTTGTTTTACATTAGAAATTCCTTACAATTTATTAAGAGCATTTTTTATATATTTTGACTGTAAACGATATTACTTCATTATGTACATGTAAAAATGTTTTTAAAAAAAGTTGAATGTGCCAAAAGTTATTTTTTGGGCCAGCTTCAATTCCTACTTGAATTAATACTGATATACATGTATATTCTAGTTCTTAAACAGTAGCGCAACGTACACCCCCGCATTGCGGGGGGTCCAAAGCTTGACTGACGCAAAGTACGTATTTGGGCTTGGGGCCCAAAACCTGAGTTCGCAGGGGGTCTAATTTTCTCCGTTTCGCCACTGTTCTTGAAATAACTGATCTATAACAATTCTTAAGGCTATTTTCGCCATATACACAAGGGCGTGAACTTAACGCGGAGCACATTTTCAAACTGAAAAAATACGTCAATTTTTCTAAAAATTTGTGACCTTGTAACTCATGCATTTGTTTATAATATAGTGCTTTCGAAATTTCAAAATATTTCATAAATAATTATTTTTTTCTTTTAATATGTAAAGGAATGGCTCATTTAACATTATGGTACAGGAGAAAAATGCGAAACACATTTTATAAAAGAAAATATGTGTCAACTCGGATAAAAATGAGTAGTATGATAAAATAAGTCATTCTCTACAGGATAGTGAAGCCAGAATATATAATATTAATGTGTGTGTTTGAGTACTTTTATATCTTAAAAAATACTCCAGATTTGGGTCCTATTCTTTAACATTAGCCGAAAACAGCATTAAGACATTATAGGATCTTTCAAAATAAATAATTATTTAGTAAAATTTTAAACATTTAAAGTAATAGATATTTTTAAAAGTATTTTTGCATAAAATAAAATCTAAACTGAAAATTCATCACATGTAAAGCAAACAGTTTAAACAAATAAGATAATGAATATCGTATTAAAAAAAATCTACATATCCCTGTAACAATAATACTGAAATAGATTTCCACTAACAGCAAAAAGGAAACTTTATCTGAATATTAGAAAACAGTTAAATGAGTCTATTTTTTATAATTACCTGAAATTTCTGTATGAAAAAATATATTCAATGTCTCAAACTTTTCTATGAAATAACTTTGCTTACAAAGAAGGAATGAATGTATTTCAGCTCATCTTCTGCGAAACGCGACATTTTAGAATGTAAAAATGATATATATGTGAAGTGCAAACATCAACAATGTTGTTTGAATCAGGCGAAAAACACGTGGCTCTCGTCATCACGTGAATGTGACGTCTCATGAATTTAGCCCATTCCCGTTAGCGTATACTGTTTTCAGAATTCGTGCAGCCAATATGGTTCCGACAGTACGTAAGTATCGGAGAAGGTTTTAAGAATGTTATTGTTTTAATAATGTTATTTTTTCATTTTTTTCAAAAAATTGCATTTAATTAGTTTTTTCTTGTAGTAATCTCAAAACAATTTTATTTATATATTCTGATTCAACTGACACTAAATATATATGTTACCGTTAAAGTGTGAAATCCGTGATTTCATAGAATAACTAGATATTTCATGAAATAACTAGACAAGTCAATTAAAGTATATAAAATTATTAAATTCTATGATTTAACTAGGTATTCTTTAGAATAACGATTACTTTTGATCGTTAAAATATGAAATACTTCACTAGGAAGTTCTTTGAACAGGCTATAGCTGTTGTTAGTAAATTTTGAACCACTTATAGCTGCTGGCTTGCGTAAAAAAATGTGTAATAGTAAAAACGTGCTTGTTTCAAAAATAATGTGCAATGCAATTCAAAGTGTCATTCACAGTGTCATTAAATTAATATTTTGTTTGAAAAAGTTTATATAATGTTTTTAAAAAGCAAGTTTTTCTTCCCAGCATGTGTTTTTTTAATAATATTTAAATATAACTATTTCTACAAAATATTCTTTTTGTTTTCGTTCCATTTCTGTTAAACTAATGTTAGCAACAACGGCAATAATAAATTATAACATTTGCTTTTCCTTATTATTTATCAATTAATCAACTGTAATAGGAATAACATGTATTTTTCGAGAGATTTTAGCTATTTATAATCAATTAATTTATAAAATAACTTTGAAATTGTTTATTTTTCTCTTGAACGCTCTATCCTTAGTTATTTCATAGAATAACTAGGTAAAGTATGAAATTTTTCATCTATTATATATACTTTAACTGACTTGCCTAGTTGTTTCATAAAATACCTAGTTATTCTATGAAATAACTGAATTATACTCTTTAACGCTATCATATATAATAAAAAAATCTATTTAACATCTTTTTTCAAAATCACAGTTCCGAACGTAGTCACGTTAAATTTGACAGGGCTGAAAGCGTTCACGTTGGTATGGTGTGCAGAGTAAGGTATCAGTGTCATTTTCGTCACACACATTTGAATTTAACCATTCAGATTTGTAGCAGCTATAACACAAGTAGTCGTTATTTACTTATTCATCAAATTCATTTTTGAAATATTTTAATCTTTGTGTTTTAAGTAAGTATTCCTTGTATAATTATATATATGTTTACCAAGATATTCCATTCACATAATATATTTTTTTCTTGAGATATTTAGTAAAGAACCTATTTATATGTATAAAAATTCGTATTCTGTAAAAAAATACATATGTGTGTTAAGATTCTTGAACTTCGCTTTGCTGCTGCTTACAATTTTTCAAAATATAGCTTTTTTTTTCTCTCTCTCTTGAATCTGAATATAGATCCTATAATTCCTGAGACGAATAAAGGCAGAATAAGAAATCTCATAGGTTTTTGGTAAGTTTTAGCAACGTAAATTTTAATTTTCTCATTCTTTTACATTTTCTAGTACCTTTTCTCCTTTGTGAATTTTTTTTTTATTATTATAATTATTTTGATAATTCAAAACTTTCATAAAATTGTTCTAATGCAATTGATGATATATTACAAATTATTTACAATAAGAAGATAAAAAAAATTTGTTGATTCTTTAACTGTGAGATTCTCTAAGTAAAATTTTTTAAAGTTATTTATTTGCGTATTTTGGTATAAATTTAGGAAAATGTGGATAAAGATATGTGGACCATCTTTCCTTTTAAATAGATGTATTTTTAATATGCATCTTTATTTGGACTTTAATTATTAATGTTGTATTCTCTTTCAATCAAAACTTTGTTCTTATGCTTTATTACATGCTTTTATTTATGCTTTACAAATAGTTTAAATCTTGCCCTTTTGTTGATATGTATAAAATTTTATGTATTTACGTATATAGAATTATAATAGAACATCATGAGATCACAATAGTCATAATTTATATGTATTGGGTCAAAAATTTTCTTTAGGCATACATAAAAATGGTGATATTTCATTAAAACACCTTAATTTCATTAATTTATATCAATTATTATTTTGTCTTAGATAAGCAGAAAGTGTTCGAATCATTTTATTATTGGTAAATAAAGGCAAAAATTATTAATTTGTCAATATGTGTTCTACATCAAGAATTAATTATCGATTTGAAATTGATTATATATAATTATAATTTCCATCATTTCGGTGTTGATTTTTTAAATACTATATTATAGTTATTTATTAGCTTATTTAAATTTTTAAATAGTTTGAACGAAAGCTTTGTTAATTGTATTGCGGGGGCATTTTTACATATAAGCCCTAAAAAGTAAAAGTTGTAGGATTTAACTAAATATTATAAAAAATGAAAAAGAAATTTTTAAGGTAAGCTATAATTTATGCAAATACGTTCATTTTTTTTTAATGCTAGTTATTATTAAACGAAGAATTTTTTGTAATCCATCAAAACAATTTTTTTTTCTTTCCGGCGTTCATCACATTTTAAAAATTTTAAATTCTTTTTTAAATCCCGAAACTGATGCTTTAATTTAATATTGAAAAAAAAAATTACTTTTCTTGAAAGACGTGGTTTGCGTGTCAGCATCCGCGGTGGTCCTACAACCTGCTGAGCTGACGTTTTTGCATCTTATTACGAGTATTATTTCCAAATGAATATCACTTTATATATTGTTATCTTTTATTCTCTTTCTCTCTATTTGCCAAGTTTCTTCACTTTATAGCCATTCCTTCTTGGTGTTGAATTTTCAATGTGACGTGGTGTATTATGATAAAAGTTTGAAAATTGCTTCAAGGCAATTTTATGACTCTCAGATAAATATGCTTAGTGTTGATTAAAAAATATTGCTAAATGCCCTGTTTCTGATTTTTAATGAAAATATTCATGAAACAAAGAAAACCAAGTAAGAGTTTACAAATTCTGAATATTTATCCTATTGAGGTTATTCCACCCCAAATAAACAAATAGCTTGTTCTCTCTTCAACAAAAACTTTCCTCTTTGTACAGGTTTTATAAACCTGTGAAACCCGAGGGACCTTAATTTTTGGGGGTTTATTGTCTTGTATAAACACAGGAAATGTGACCCTGAATTCTCTAATGGATATTTCCTATTTTCAAAAAACTATTTCCTTCTGATCCCCTTGCCTTCACCTGACGTATATATAAATTACATTTCACCTTGCTACGTTTTACAATTATTTATGTAATAAAATTGGTTACTTACTTTGTGAAATTGGTTTATTTTAACCAGTGTTAGACGCTGTTTGGTAAAATATTACCTTTGTGCTATATAATAAAACCAACTAACCAATCGAAATTTGAGCAACTGCAGATATTTACTTTTCAACAAGGAAGCAAAACGAAAATGTTGTGGAGAAAATAGAGCTTTAAGTTAGAGCTTTTTAAAATGTATCTTTCACCAATCAGTTGTGGTGTAGGCTCAAACCAGTTGATTCGTATGGCTTCAGCATGGTAAACAATGGATTCTCCTTTTAGTCAACTCTATACTTTAAACCCATTTTATCCTCCACCATTGGAAACAATTACTTTTTCACTTGCTCTAGACCCGGGGTGGGCATTAAGTCGATCGCGATCGACCGGTGGACCGCCAAGACATTTTCACTAAGACCTAATAAACATTTCATCTTACGAAAGTCCAGAAATATCGTATTTATTCGAATCTAACCCGCCATCGATTCTAAGCCATACCCCAAATTTTCAACAGGATTTTGTGAAAATTGAAAAATAGTCTAAAATGGCTTGTTGTTATCCAATTTTACGAAATTAAAATAAATTTAAAAGGAAAGCTAATAAGAAGTGAATAATTAATTATTTTATCAGTATTATAAACTTTTAAATACATGCATGAAGCTGTAATTGCTGTAAATACCTCATCCAACAACTATTTTCCCTTCGATTCTAAGCCACACCCAATTTTCAGTAGCATTAACATTGAGAAAAAAAGTGCCGCTTAGATTCGAGAAAATACGGTACTTAAAAAAATACAGAAAGAAATCGAATCATAAGAGAACATTTCGTTGAATAGAAAATGCACTTCGCTATTTGCAGGTAATTTTACGAAGAAAATCGGAAGATGTTCTTGGATTCAAGAAAAATTTCGCTAAGTAGAGAAATTCTTAAAATGGAGGCCCGACCCGACTGTATTGTATACTTTCTTTTAGCTCACTACACTTACGCCTATTGGGTGAACCGCAACATCTTGAAAAAATTAGAAGTAGCCCGTGCCCTGGAAAAGTCTGCCCACCCCTGCTCTAGACCGTAGAAGCGGTTCAGTTTTGAATAACACTTGTCTATGCTTTTCTGACCTTCATACATATTTCAGGGTGAATTTTCAATGTGTTTTTTTATCCCCTTGTTTAAAATATAACCTTTTTTTTTAATTCGAGAAGTAAAAGCGTAATGTACCTTTTCTTTTCTAGCATGCGCAAATAGAATGTTCTGAAATCTTGAGCTTTAATCTACGGACTAAAATTCGGTGACCTTTTTTTAAAATTAAAATCTACAAAAACTGGACTTAACTCCTTGTAAAATATATTTTCATTTACTCTTAAGAACAATGTGTGGAGGGAAGGAGGATAGGAATACAATTTCCTGAATTGCACAAGAGATGGGATCACGTGAGATGAATCCCTATGAGGGAATTTTTAATGAAGATGTTGATTTTGTAGAAAGCTGTAGGGATGACGGAATGATGAAATGAGAAAATGATCTCCAAACGCATAAAAGAACATGCATCCAATCTTTACATGCCGTATGCTCCAAAAATAAAGTACATATAGATTATCATTGTTTTGCTATAAAAGAAAATAGAAAAGTACACTATATAATAATAATTTGAACCTGTAATTTTCCCCAATTAAGATATTTCTGAACCTGGAATTTCAAAATAGTTTTAAATGTGAAATTGAGAGAAATATACACTGGTGTGCAAAAATTAAGGACGAAGTCGAAAAATTAGCATATCAGCTGAACGAAGAGGCTGAGCGGACAGAAAGACCAATCAGGAGATTAAGTAAGGTGATGTACGGTAGTACATGCGCAGATATGCAGGTAGACGTAATGGGGGAGTGTCTGAGTAGTATAAAGCATGTTGTCGGTGTAAGATCAGTATTTCTGGCAAAGAGATTGTGTGCACGCCGTATAGCAGTTAAAATCACACCGAGTTGCTGCCTCAGCGAGATATGGCGAATAATCAATCCGTTAGACGACATCTGGATGCTTTTACCCGAGATCGAATCATTGGGAAGTTGGAGGAAGGCCGCAGTGTAACAAGTGTGGCTGCAGAGTTCGGAATTGCTCACAGCATCGTTTCACGACTTTGGAGACAATTTCAAACTACAGGAACAGCTATCCGGGGGTTCAGTAGTGGTCGTCCACGAGGAACCACACCCGCAGATGACCGGTACATTGTCTTACAGGCCAGAAGAAACAGGCGGCAGACAGCGGGAGAAATCGCTAGACACACAACACAGGCGACTGGACGATCGATATCGCGTTTTACCGTGGCCAGAAGACTGCACGGTGGTGGTCTGTTTGCACGACGCCCTGTACGGTGTGTACCTTTAACGCCTGCCCATCGGAGAAGGCGTTCTCTGTGGTGCCGGGAACACCGGAATTGGAGAGACAATGAATGGGGACGAGTACTCTACAGATGAGAGCAGATTCAGTTTGAGTAGCGATTCTCATCACATACTCATCTGGAGAGAGCGGGGAAGCCTCAATCCTCCCTTGAACATCATTGAAAGGGACAGGTATCGAGGTCGCGGTGTTCTCGTTTGGGGAGGCATCATGCTTGGTAGTCGTACAGACCTTCACATCTTCGACGCAGGTTCAGTCAACGGGACCCGTTATTGTAACGAGATTCTTCTTCCATATGTGCGTCTTTTTAGAGGCGCTATGGGTCTGCAGTTCCTTTCATGGACGACAATGCACCATGTCATCGCACAGTAGCTGCCGAACAGCTCTTAGAGAGTGAGGATATTGAACGTATGGATTGGCCGGCACGATCTCCGGATCTCAATCCCATCGAGCACGTATGGGATTTTCTAGGCAGACGCTTGGCAGCTCGTACCTTACCACCAGTAACGATTCGGGAGCTTCGATTGGCGCTGCAAGACGAAGGGGCAGCAATGCCTCAACAACTCATTGACACCCTCATTCTCAGCATGGGCAGCCGCTGTGGAACCTGCCTAGCAGTCAGGGGAGATCATATCCCCTACTAAAGACCGGATGTTTCTTGCTGGACACCCATCACAGGGATGTTTCGGCCTTCAGTTGCATTTTGCGCTCCATGCTACTTTTTCAATCAAGCTTCTTTTTATCCCTCTGATTTCTGTTTTAGTAAGTGTTGCTTACATATTACACATGTCCTTACGTATTGGGGATCTTACGGTATTAAATGTGTTGATTTGGAAAGCTTTTGTACAAAGTTATATTGAAAAAACCGTCTCGTCCTTAATTTTTGCACACCAGTGTATTTAAAAAAATCTTTAAATAACTATATTTTTGACTATCCCACAGTTTTGTCTAAATTGGTTGTTCTTTCGAATTAAACAGTGGAATACGCATTCTGGACTTGCGAATGTATAATTCAGAGCCTTGACAATACTTTTTTATATTTTGCTCCATTGAATTGGTAAAGAACGATTTAATAGATTCGATACCAATAGTTCTTCATTATACGGACCTAAATAACTATCAAGTACAGGAAACTACTAAAGTTTCATGAGTGGAGAAAGTAAATAGGAGTTATTTTGTGTGCGTGCTTTATCTTTATATATGTAAAGGAGAATAGCGACTCACTCATCGCGATATCTCCGAAACTATTAAACCTACAGACTTGAAATTTGGTAGACATGTTCCTTTCATGGAGTAGAGATCCGCTAAGAACGGATTTTGTTAAAATCGACACCCAATGAGGCATAGCGGGGGATTAAGTGCCGTTATAAATAATTATTTCCATTTTTAAACTATTAGACGTTCAGTCTTGAAATTTGGTAAGCAGATTCCTTTCATGGAGTAGAGACAAACTACAAAGGGGTTTTCACGAAAATTGACCCCCAAGTGGCGTTTGCCGTAGATTAAGGGGCGTTATAGATCATTATTTCCATTTTTAAATTATTAGACGTACAGTCTTGAAATTTGGTAAGCAAATTCCGCCCTTTCATGGAATAGTGATCCGCTACGAGATGGGTTTTGCGAAAACTGACTACTAAGTGGCGTTGCGGGGTATTAAGCTGCGTTAAAGATAAATATTCCTATTTTTGAACTATTAGACCCACAGGTTTGAAATTGCATAGGCCAATTCCGTTTATGGAATAGAGTTCCTCTAAGAACGAGTTTCGTGCAAATCTACCCCCAAGGAGTGGTGCGAGTGATTAAGGAACGTTAAGGATAAATATTCCCGTTTTTTAACTATTAGACTTAGACTTGAAATTTAGTAGGCTTATTCCTTTCATGGAGTACAGTTACGGAACAAAAGAGGTTTTGCGAAAAAAATTCTACCCCGAAGGCTTTGGGGCCATTATAGTAAAATATACTACCAATTTTGAACTATGAGACCTACAGACTTGAAATGCAGGCATGTTCATTTCATAGAGTAGAGATCCGCTAATAAATGGTTTTGTGGAAATTGACCACCAGTGGTGGTTACGAGGGATTGATGAGGCGTTAGTGATAAATGTTCCCGATTTCGAGCTATCAAACCTACAGACTTAAAATGTGGCGGGCATGTTCCTTTCATGGAGTAGAAATCCTCTAAGAAAGGGTTTTGCAAAAATTGGCATCCAAGGCAGTTTCGACGGCGTTTTATATGTATAAAAAATCCCTTTTTATAAATAACTAAACCTATAAATTTGAAGTTTAGAAAACATATAACTTTTGCTGAGCAGAAATCAGATAAGAAAGGGTTTTCAAAAGTCGACCCACATGGCGGGCGTTATAAATTTTAAAAAAATCCCTTTTTCCAGCTATTAGACGTACAGATTTAAAATTTGGCAAATATGGTTTTTTGTTGAGCAGAGATATTCTCTAAAAAAGCATTTTTTTGTAATTTGTACTTCACTTAAATTTTACACCCAAAAAAATTCTTCTCCCTTCAATCTCTATTGTTTTATTTTTCAATTCACCAGTGCGAAAAGAACGGGTATACCAGCTAGTCTTATTTATTATATCTGCTGATATTATGTGCGTTTTATGCATTATATCTACTGGGATTATGTGTGTTTTATCGTTATATCTGCTGTGTGGGATTATGTTTCTTTTCATCAGTAAAAGGCAATTTTTATGCCATGTTCGTTTCCTGCTCACATGAATCAGTGGACGTAGCTGAGTGCGTTCTGGGAAGAATCTGTCTTCACCACCGACTACTTCGTTCATACGAAATCCGTTTTCTTGATTTTTTATGTTGGCATATAAACATTAATCTGTTTTTGCGATTGTTATTTCACCTTCGATTTCATCAAATATAATTTTAGGTTTTAGTTTACCTTACTTGATTGTGTTGTTATATTTTATATAAAACCTTCACTGTCTCAAAAAACAAAATTGGTGACTTTTTACAATGTTTATACTTTATTTATTTTTTTTTATTAATATTTAGAAATTAATTTAAAATGTATCTAATTCTGTGTTTTGAATTACTTTCAATCACCATTGAAGACATAATACTTCTATTTCTATTGAGGGCTAATCTTATCAATAAATATCCGTAAAATATGTATGTAACATAAGCTAGTTTTTTCGAAAATTTTAAGCACTTTCATGGATTTCCTTTTTTTAGAAAATATTTCGATAATATTTTTCTGATCAAAAGTTTTATAGAAATTAAGAGGTATGTTTTTTTTTTTTAGTATCTGTTATAAATGCAATGAAAATCATTTCTTGGTAGCATCTAAAAGAAGCCATTATTCAGATACTACTGTCTAAAATAAATTTGCAAAATATTAGTGATAAGAAAAATATTTACTGCTTTTGTGTTAAAAATGTAGTCTTTCTTGCCATCAATATCAGGAAACATTTAAAATTCTCGAACAATTGTGTGATTTCATGTGTTTCTCTAATTAAAATGTGTAGGAAAAATGCACTTGTGTTTAAAGTTCAATATAGTTTTAAAATATGTTTATGAATAATATTCAAAACAGTAATCTGTCCAATTCGTAAATTAGTGTAAATGAGAATGTAATTTAGTATATCATTTTATATAAAGGAATTTCATTTTTAATTGTTTCTACTTTAATTTTCCTTACACTAATCAAAGCAGAACTATATTTGTTTCCTCTTAAAAAAATTTTTTTGTGAAGAATTTATTTATTTTTTATGCATACAAGAAGGGTAAAAAATCCTGTAACTATGCCTTCAGAACTGTCTGTTCTTAAGTTTTTGCAAAATTATTTTAAGGTGCATGTGCATTTATTCGATTTTTCGACTTTCCATATTTATTTAGATATGGCTAACAATATAAGTTTTCTGACTTCCTTTGAAGTTGCACTCAAAATTTTTACCCTCTCTTGCAAAATCCATTTTAGAAACAAGTTATTATTTTGACAGATTGTTAAATTCAAATCAAGAAACATTTAATTTATCAACCCCTTTATTATTTTTGTTTTTTAAAAAAAATTGTTTAGTATACTTCAACAAAGCAAACAAAACATTTCGTTTCTGATTATTATATTGTCAACATTTATTGATTTTTCATGCTGTGCCATCTTCCCTGGATTATAATTGCTGCATGTTTAACAAAATAAATGTTTTTATTTCTTTTAAAAGAAACAAGTTTTTATTCAGATATAGAAATTTTTTTCTCAGGTTTGTTTTCTATTTTGTTTTTCCTCTGAATTCATATATAGTAGTAAAGTTTGATGGGTGGAATAAAGTGAAAAAAACACTTTATTGTTGAACGAAGTGAAATTTTTTTGCTGTAAATGAAAATGTAACGCTTATGAAAGAGATAATAAATGAAATCCTTCACAAATATAATTTTTTTTTATTTTTCAATAAATAATTGCTAGCCATATTTTTGTTTTCCTAGGTTATTGGGACTATGCAATAACTATCCATATGTGATAATGCTTAGTGCTGCTTTTGATCTTTTGTATACAAATAATGGCGAAAGTAGCGATACTGATCAGGTAATAAATCTTTCAAATAAATTTAAATGATTCTATATGTGTATACAAGTTTACACTGTACACACTAATCATTGTTATGTTATACAATTTACTAAAATATATTTTTGATATGCATTCACACATTTCAAGTATAATTTGGTTTCTGTGACAATTTTGTGAATGTCTTCAGCTAATGTCTGTAAAATTTGTAAACAAGAAATTCTTTTGTCATTTAAAATCAGTCAGTTCAATTCTTCATATGCTGTTGCATTTCTTATTTTCTTGTGGGACTCTAGTCTAAATTTTGCTGTCTTACTTTGCTGTTGTGAATTGTGATATGCATAAACAAAAATTATAGTACATTACTGTAGATCAGGCATGTCAAACATGCAGCGACATTTTACAAAATTTTAAATATCAATCTTTAAGGTTTTTTATATTTTAAAATTTATTTCTGTTGAACTTATAAACATTTACAACATATTAACTTGTTATCTATTCTTGTTTTTAAAAAAAATCCTATTTAATTATAGAGAGTAGTCTTTAAATGAAAATTATTTTTAGTATTTTATTAAATTTTTTTCATTTAATTTTACCATAATAAAGTCTTCTTTAATTTCTTGAATACATCTATGCATGTTATTCACTGTGTATCGCACTATGATTCATTGTGTGTGGGACATATATTTCTCTTTGAAGTGTCCAGACGAATAGCATGACGTCAAAGGCCGTTGAAGTTTTATTTTTTAAAAATTTAAAATCCCCAAGATGACCAAGGCAAAGGGCAGTGTTTATTCAATCATTTGTCAATGAAAGTGGATTTTGGTTTTTATTCATATTAACCTAAAAAGTTATTTAATAAAAATATAATCTGACTTTAACAACAATGAGTAAGGAAAGATCAATTGAAGAGGAACATCGTGATTTTCAAGAAAAATGGGTGCTGGCAATACTTTTATGTCCTAAAAAAAAGAAAATATTGTGCATGATATGTAAAAACTGTAATTCAGTTGCAAAGAAATATAATTTTAAAAGTCACTATGACACAAATCAGAAAACAAACTAGGATTAATATGCTACATGAAGACGAAACTTTGTGAAGGGGAGTTGTTGGAGCTAAAATCAACTCTTCAAAAATGAAAAAAATGTATTCACTAAATTTGTTGAGATAGTGAGTGTGTGAATGTTGACGTCAAACTACTCAGCTACTCAAGAGCGTTTGGACACGAACCTTGTAATTTTGAAACATGGTCAAGTGACGAGGATGACACCTGAGTTGGCACCTCCATCCTAACTTCCACACCACCCCAACTGGAGGAAGTTTGAGTCTCGACATATTTAACTTGCCCCTCTGCATTGCGTATCTTCAGTAGTACAAGGCACGAACTTGACCACTAGGCTACTGCAGCCACCTTAATTTGTGGAAGACAATACGACTGCAGTAAAAACTATATATTATCAATTTTAATCACAAGCATAGATAGAAACCATTTACTGAAGAAGAATTTATTAGTGAATGCTTAATTAGAGTGGAGGAATTGCCGTATTTACTCGAATTTAAGCCGCACTTTTTTTCTAATGTTAATGCTACTGAAAATCAGGCACAGCTTAGAATTGAAGGGGAAAAAATTTGTTGGATGGGTATTTAGAGCAATTACAGGTTCCTGTATGTATTTAAAAGTTTATTATACTGGTAAAATAACAAATAATTTTCATTTCTTATTCTCATTTAAATTTATTTTAATTTCATAAAATTTGATATGGGTAAACACCATTTTACAGTATTTTTCATTTTTCACAATAACTTGTTGAAAACTTGGTGTGTGGCTTAGAATCGATGTCGGCTTGGTTTTGAATAAATACGGTATTATGTCCAGCATAAGTAAAAAAAAATTTCAAAGTGTAATTTTAAGTTGAAATTCTGTAACCAGAAGAGGTGATGAAATAGTCGAGAATTATAGTCGAGTCGAGTCCTGTATTATGCATAATACATATTTTTTATGCATTTTTGGAAATTTGATGAAGTGTAGGTTATCCATGGGGAAAAAAGTTGGTTTGTCTTGCAACTGATAGAGAACTAACTTACCATGACCAGTGTTACTAAAGAGTTGCAAGATTAAAAGAAACAAGCAAACAGCATGGTAACAGTAATTTTGAACATTTTTGTTGTATTATTCCATAGCAAGTACTGTTTTTGGGCATGTACTTGGATATACTGGACATGTTTTAAAATAGTCAGTTAAATTGTAAACTATATTCAAGCATGTAGATTTTGACATCGTCGGTTTGCTTTATTTCAGGAAGTTATAGAATATGAATTTATATCTGTCAACCACACATATTACACGAAAGTTTGATGAATTTTGACTCATTAACTGTTAAAACGATTTTTTAAATTGCTGAATAAATCATTATTTTCTTGGAAACAAAAAAAAATATGAAAGTGCTGAATTAAAAGATGAACATTGGGTTAAGCCCCTGGATTTCTCAGTTAATATTACAAGTCAACTTAACTTAAGCTTCAAGGCAAAAGTCCTTTTGCTACAATGCTATTTGATAATGTTAACGCTTTCAAATAAAAATTATTACTGACAAATTATTACAAACAGAAAGAGAAAACTTGTCTAATTTTGAAAGCTTTAAAAAAATCTATTGATTAAACCTTACTTAAATTAAAATTTACACAATATTCTCACTAAATTAAATTGTTAGAAATGGAATTCGATTATATATTTTCTGGTTTTAAAAATTTTGAATTACAATTTCACCTCTATCGATATTGTAATTGTTGATGAAAAGTTACAAATGGAATTAATTGAAATCTATTGGGATTCTTTGCAGAAGCAAAAATGTGTCGAAGTGGAAACTCTAGATGTTTATACATATTCATCTGTAGATCAGCTTCTTAAAATGTTATCATTTGTTATGCATATAACGGCTATGTTCGGAAGCACTTATTTATGCAAGCAACCATTTTCTTTAATAAAAAATAACAAAAATTCATGAAAGTCGAGATTAAATTATCAACATTTAACATCATTTTTTAAAAATTACATCAGTTCAATATGTTCAATCAAATTTTGATGACTTGCTTTGAGAAAAAAAAATGTCAAATATTTTCCAAAATTAACATTAAATTGTATTTCGTATAATAACTTTTCTTTGCAAAACAATACAAAACATGTACAGTTTAAAAAATGAAATTAAATATTGAACGATTATTTATGTATAATATATAACACATGGAGTTTTATAAATACAGAATACAATCATTCTAAAAATCCTGTTTTATTAATTTTTGTAAGATTGAAAACATGCGGCCCTCAACTTAATATGATATAGTTCATGTGGCCCATGATATTAAATGAGTTTGACATGCATGCTGTAGATCATTTGTGATAAATAGTTGTTACAATTTTTTGAATTGTCATTGTATGGGCTCTGGGATGGCCAGTACAACCAAGATTAATCATTTAAAGTTTTTGAATTAATATTTTTGGAGATGTTACCCCTCTTCACTAAGTTATAAAAAGTCAATGTTTTTAATTATTTTTAATTATTGGATTTTTTTTACTTGCAACAATTAAAAATATGAATTGCTAATATGATGAAAATTCAAATGATTATGACAATGGAGTTTATTATTCCCTCTTTCTACTTTTATATTTCAAAAGAAATAGATATTCATGTAAACACCATCAATTCCTGAGTGTTGTAACAGGAATTGCATCCATCTTATAATTTAAACTGTTTGGCAAAAATAAATATTTGAGGACAAATTTTGTAATATTATGACTCTTTGGTTATGAATACAATAAAGGAATATATAATCTCCTATAAAAGTTTTTCGAAAAATAGTTGTGGTCACATTAACAATTAAGCTTATATTACCTATAAATACTTGAGCATTCATTCATAACAAAGTGTAAATGTCCTACCATTTCTCAAAGGGAGTAAATTAATGCACAGTAATTGATTATATTATTCCCTTTTTTGTGATTTATAACTGAATTTCTAAAATTCATCAATGTACTGTTAAACATTTTAATCATTTATCATTATAGCAAAAACAACTAGCGTAACTTTATTCATAAAAAAAATATTTTTATTTATCTTATGCTCCAAAAACTACTTTAACAAAGAATTTATCTAATTTATTTATATTAAATTATATATGTCTGAAATTGCTTCAGAATGCCTTTTAAATAAAATTTTGGATATCCATATTGATCCCACTGATATCTTCCCCCCCCCCTCTTATTTATATTACAAAAGAGCTCCATTTGTACTTAAAAATATTTAACCTTTTTTTGTCAAAAAATACTTAAATTCAGATACATAATCCTACAATATCTGTCAAACTAGTTCCTTGGGCTGGAATACTTCTTTTGATTCATATAATGTATATCCTCTAAAGAGTGAAATATAAGTGTATTTTATTTCCGGGTTCTTGGTAACTGCCAACCCTTACACAAAATTTTATTTTGCATACCTCTTTTGTTTTAATTCATGTACTGTATATCCTCTAAAAAGTGACATATACAGTGGTGGCAAAAAGTCCTGAACACACTCCTTTTTTAGCGTAATTTTTGTGTTTGACTTCATTTTTCGTTGTAAAATTATCGCACTATCTTAAATATTGTTATTGATTATAATGTATTTTTTATGTTGATTTCAAATCTACTACTAGTTTCTTAATGACTAAAATATTTTTTGTAGTAAAGCTGCCTGAACACAATAATGTGAAATATGTGCAGAATAAAACAATATAGAATAACATAATATGCAAAAAAAAATAACACGAAAATTGACAAATACGGTATATTTAATATATATATATATATATATATATATAAGCATTTTGAAAATTACAATGTTGTCACATGTTAGAAAATCAATAATTTATGGGCCAGCCGTTTGCTTTACTTACGGCGCTACATCTTTTTGGCATGGAATTCACCAATTTCAAAAGAAGATCTTTCGTGACAATATAGTTGAAGGAAAATATTAAAGCTTCAATTAATTCACGTTTGTTTGAAGGTTTTTTCTTTGAAATTTCATAACCAATTTTAAACCCTAAGTTATCTATCGGATTAAGGTCGGGAGACTGTCTTGGCCAGTTCATTATATTCACAGTATGGTCTTTCAACCATTTCTGGACTACCTTTGCACGATGACAAGGGGCGTTATCGTCCGTAAAAATCCATGACTGATTCCCAAAAAGATCTCTCACAGTTGGTAGCAATTTATTTTGTAGTATTTCAATGTAATCCATGGCTTTCACTGTTCCGCTAACGATGTGAAGTCTTCCAACCCCATAAGAAGACATCCAACCCCATACCATCACTTTTGTCAGGTACTTTACTGTGGGCTTCAGACACTGAGGGCTGAATTCCTCATGAGTGCGTCGTCTTACATAGGCACAACTTTGGTTGCCAGAAATACAAAACTCTGACTCTCGTCACTAAATATTACCTTTTCCCAGTCTTTAATAGTCCGTAATGAATGTTCCTCTTGCCCACGTCAATCGTCTTTTGCGTTGAAATTCAGTCAGTGATGGTTTTGGGCGCGCTTTACAGCCTCGTAACCCTATTTCCAGCAGTCTTCCTCTAACAGTTCTTGGGGACACACATTTGATGTCAAAGTCCATTTTTTCAAAATTTGCGAGGAATTAAGCTTTCTGTTTGAAAGTGAAATTCTGTGCAATAACCTGTCTTCACGTAAAGATGTTTTTCTTGGTCGTGTCCTGATCGCCCCCTGTCCGCAATAAAATTTGTTTCAGAAAATCTTTTCAAAGTTCTCACAACAGTAGAAAGGTCACATGGTACTTTAGCAGCAATTTGGCGCATAGAATAACCTTCTTCCTTCAAATGTATTATTTTGTACCTTTTATTCTCAGGCAGATATGAAAATTTAGCCATAATTCCAATATTTTCCACAAACGCACTTCAAATTGCTTTCAATACACTATTTTCCACAAGCACACAACTGCATTCAATAGAATAAACCACGTTTCATCTTTTTCTTTCAACCCTTTATCGCTGCTGCTCTATGTGATTGGTTGAAATAACGGAGTATTTCATTGGTGGAAAACACACTCACTCATTCTTACAGTGACCTTGGGCTATCTTGTCAAGATTTTCTCAACATATCAATTAAACTATTTACTTTAGATGAAATCTACTAACAGATTTGAAATCAGCACGAAAAATTACATTAAAATCAATAACAATATTTAAGATAGTGCGATAATTTCATAACCAAAAATGCAGTCAAACACAAAAATTACGCAAAAAAAAAAAATGAGTGTGTTCAGGACTTTTTGCCACCACTGTATATACAGTCAAACCTCTATTTAACGAAGTCACTAAATCCCCAAAAAAGTTCGTTATATAGAGATCCACCTTTCAATATACTTTATAAAGTGTATAAAACAAATTTTAAATTCATAAACTCTATCTATTAAAAAAAAGTAATTATTCACACCATTTTGTAAATTAATATCTATTTACAAAAAGAAATGTATTACTATATATTTTGTCCATAAAGAAGAAAAACTGCATAGAAAACAAGAAGAAAGAATGTTGCAGAATACACTGTATTTTCAATGTTAAGAAAATAATTTTATACTAAATTAATTTTCAGGATATTTTCTAATTTAAAGTACACAAGTAATTTTATACATACATACTTTTATAACTTAACTACTCAAACATGTTAAGAGTCCAGAAGTACTTTAAAAATAGAGTGAAAAAAATTGAATCTCACGAGAAAAAGTTTGTTGTATAGAAAATTACACTTCGCTATTGGGAGGTTATTTTACTAAGAAAATCGTAAAACATTCTTGATTCCAGAAAAAAGTCTGCAAAAAGAAAAATTTTCATTACGTAGGTTCGATTGTATATATATTACTTTCCTGGTTCTTGATAAATATGCCAACCTTTACACAATGTTTTGTATGGTAGAATTATTCTATGAGTTTATATTTCTAAAAGTATTAATGGTTTGATGGGGAGTGAGAATTATTGCAGGCAAAAAAAAGCAGAAATCTTTTTGTTTTCATGTATATACATTTACCAAACCTTACCTCAATTGTTTCTTTTGTTTACACATATAAAAAATTATGGTTTGATACCTATTTTTGAACACATTTCATATCACATGAGATTTCAAGATTTTTTTGTTTTATTGGGATTCCACAAGATTAATTTTTCAAGAACAAAAAATGCTAGTAAAATTTGTAATCCTTTGTACATTTCTTATATTTGATAACTCCAGAGCTACCTTATTCATAAGATCAATGTCTAACCTCTTGAGCATGGAATTTTGTATCTGTCAAATTAATTGTTTCTTTCATTATTTTATTTTGATATTTAATGAAAAGTTCATGGAAATGAATTCATATATTTTATCGGAACAAAATTTGCTGAAAAATTATTTTACTCTGTTATTTTATGCTCATCACATGACATTCAATTTATGTATTATTCTGAAAAAATAACATACACCTGTGGCATCCTGTATTGTGAATGTCAAATATTAGCTTTTAAAAACGAAGTTGTCAATAAATTTAAACATTTAAGAGTGTATATTATAACCTCTTAAAAACATTAACTATATATAATTATGTTAACATATATTTTTATACCAGCAGAAAAACTCAACAAATGGAACAAAATGTAATGATATATCTACAGGGGTAAGTCTCATTCTTTTATGTGTTGTTTATTTCAAGAGTATTATGCATGTATTATTTTCCGATAAGGAAGCTTTTGGAAGCCTAGTATTACGTATATTAGTTTAATTTTTTTCATATTTTAAAGCATTAATCCATTTGATATAGTAACTATATACATAAATAACATTCACAACATGTAATTGACATTGCAGATATATATACAATAATGCATTGATTGTACAATTTATTATGCTCAAATTTTAGGTCTTTTGGAGCTCATTTAGCTATTCTGCTTTGTTTCTGTTTTTTATATATTTTTGTTTATTTTAAAAATAATTTGATGATACCAATTTATTTCAAACTAATGTAATTTTTTAAAAATTTTCCAGGCAATTTTATTGGCAGATATATTACCTTCTTTATTCATAAAGTTGGTAGCCCCATTTATTGTTCTCAGAACACAGTAAGGAAAAATATTAATAATTCTTCCTATTATTTCTTATAATTGTTACATTATTAAATATTTACTTGAGAATAAAACTACAGTCGGATCTCTATTTTGCAACCTTTTTTCTGGTAATAAGAATTTAAAATATGTAGAAAAATTAATCTAACGAATTATCCACATAATGAACTTTTTTACGGTATTTAACGACTTTATTAAATAGAGGTGCAACTGTGTGTACAGAAGTACTGTATTTTTGCATTAAGATAGTTGAATCATAATAAGAGACCCAAAATTTGCGGTCGTCTAATGGGACAAATGCACACACACGTAAAAAAAGTTGAAATTTATGAAAATTAAAATTATTATAAAATAAATCTCTCTCTAATGCATTTAAAATCATTGAAAATACTCACATTCATCATGTAAGGTAAGTAACTCCTCATATACATCTTCACTTTTGTTCGAGAGACGTAGAAACTCTTCATATTGCTCCTATTCTGTAAGTAGCAAGTTGATTTTTCTGCTTTTCATCAGTATTCTGTAACAAATCGTCCTGTTCTATATCCTTATAAAATGCTTCTTTGTCATGGAATAGAATTTTTCAGATGTTGATCACTGATCTAAACTAAATTCATACCCCTTTGATAATTTGGGATTTGTATTCGGCTAAAATTATAAAACTTTGATGAAACTATTTTTCTGAAGGTTGTCTTATCAGCAGAAATACATAGTAATTTAAGTTTTTGTTTTTCATAAATTTTATGTTTTGAAACATTCCTAAAATTGTAAAATGTATTTGAAAACACACACAATCTTAGTTTTCTTCATTAAAATTATTAACATATTCTGTTAATATTGGAATTTTTGTTGGTAAAATACCTGTTTAAATTTTGAAAATTTATGTTAAGCTAAGAAGTTTTTAGATAACAAATATCACTACTGTACTAATCGTTTTATTATTCTTTGTCAATTATGCTTATATGTTGCTCTGGTAAAATATCCTTATTAAGGAAAAATTAACACCTGAAGGTTTTTTATGTAATTATTACATAAATGTGGGAGAATAAGTTATATCCACATTTAAGAAAGCAAAGGTTATTTTTATTAGATATTTGTTAATAAATAAATATTGCTTAATACACTGATGTCCAAAATTATGATCACAAATATATTTTTGTAATATTATAATTCAGGCTTGTGTGAACCTGGGTGCATCAAACAAAATTTTTTGAGTTTCTTCTGTAGCATTCCCATTTAGCATAAACTTAAAAAGCATGATACAGCAAATATACAGTTTATTATATTCCATAACTTTTCTGGAAAATAAAAATTTCAAATGTAATTTTAGTTGAATGTGGAATAAAAAGCATATTAAAAATGAAAAGTTTGTTTTTAAAGTTGTATCAAATTCGCATTGGAACATTTATATTGATTTAATTTAGGTAAAATTAAAATCCTGCATTTCTTTCTGTTCAATCCTACATTATAACTGGATGCTCCTTAAGTTCTTCAAATTATGATAAGAATACATTTTATGTATGTTTATGTGGATTACCGAAACTATATATTTCAATGTTTCCTTTTCCAGTTATCGTGTTATGATTGCAATAGCGCTCTGCGCCATGTCTTTTATTATTGCTGCTTTCTCCACTAGTCATTGGGTAACATTTTTGAGTAAGTACTTTTCAGTAATTTTGTCCATTGTTTTTGGGGCTATTTTAAAGTATATAGAAAGGTTTTTATTTTGTAAAAACTGAATATTAATTTATTGAACATTTATTTTATATATTTATGAATTAAAAAAAATGTTTTATTAGGTGTGATATGTGCTGCTTTATCCAGTGGTTTAGGCGAAGTTACTTATTTATCATATTCTTCATTCTTTGATAAGTATGTATTATAAAAATGTATGATTATTATACTGAATAAACTTTTAAATAAACTTTTCTAATACTCATTTTTATTCTCTAGAGATGTGGTATCAACATGGTCATCTGGAACAGGTGGGTAAAATGAATGCCAATTTCCACATGCATTGCAATGTGTTTGGTATGATCTATTTTTGTTTATTGGTTAAGATCTTCACAGAAGTGGGAAAAAATACTTAAAGTATTTGAGTAGATATTATTCATAGCATTGTTTATGTTGACTAGTTGTTTATTCATGATTTGTTACCTTTTCATTTTAAATGTATCCAAAATTTTGAATATTGAGGTGCTATGAATGGTGTTTAAAATATCTGAACTAATTATGCAAGCTTTCAATAGATATATGTATTAAACAAATAAACCTTGTAATTCACCTTGAAACAAAGTAGAAAAAAATCATGTACTGGGTATCAAATTGATATTTGGCTTTTCTTTTATAAATTTCCATGGAAAAAGTTATGCCACCAGTTTGTTTTCTTTAAAGAATCACATTATAATTATTTTGTCTGTCAATTCATTTGTCGGTTAAAGAATTAAAACCACTTCTTATGAGTTAAAAAAAAAATTTCTCAGTAAATTTGTAAGGTGCGACACACACAATCTGAATTACTAAAAATAAAAAAAAATGTCCTCTCTCTCTTTTAGAAATCAGTTTTAATTGAGTTTAATTGTTGGAAATGTATCTGTGGGTTTGAAATGAATAATTGAATAAATGTTAAAATCTATATTTCATTACATGTTAAATTTGTATATTTAATGATTAAAAAGTCATAGTCTTAAATTAAATCAAAGAAATCTATGCTCATTTTATTAGGTGGTGCTGGAGTTGTTGGTGCATTATCATATGCAAGTTTAAAAGAATTTTTTGAGCTGAAAACAACCTTCCAAATTATGCTTGTTACACCTGTTTTGACAGCTATAACGTAAGTTATAAAGTGAAATAAATGTATAGACTTCAAAAAAATTCTTTCAGAAAATCTTACTTTGATTTTTAAAACATTTAATAAAGTGTTATTAGTGTTCTAGATTAAGCTACTAGATCATACAAAAAAGTCACATAATCTATAATTATTTAGGTCTGTTCTACGTAAAAAAAAAATCCAATTTTTTTTATTACATTATGTTTGTAATTTTCTGAAATACACCCTTTTGCAAAAGAAACAAAACCTTGTGCAAAAGATACATGATCATTTTAGAAAATTGGTGGTAATTTTTCTTTTCTAAACTGAGAATTTATTTAATTTTTATGGCATTTAATGCTAACTTGTTTTTCTTGAAGAAAATGACATCCTTCGTAACAGTTAACATTTATGAACTGGTAAAATTTTTCTCTTCATGGAGACATTTTAATGATACCACTACAATGCAATGAAAGACCTTGTAAGCAATTAGTTGACTTCAAAGATCATTTAATCCAAATACTTGGAGGAGGTCTGTTCAGGTCAAACAATGTTTGGGCAAGGCTGCACACAACTACCTGTCAAAAAGTTAAGGCTCTTTAAAGCACATGTTCAAAAGATAGGTAATTTAGCAGAAAGGCCTAAATGCTGCATTGCTATTTTTGTCCATGTTGCAATATTTTGCTATCAACATCTGTTGCATTTCCCAATGTAAGGCATTTGTCTGTGAGATAGACCTAATTTAAAATATCTATCAATCTTCTTCAATATCATATTGACATTTGTGTTAATATTCATGGATGTCATTGTGATTAGTTTTCTAACATGACAATGCTAGCACCCTATAAATACCTACTTCTAAATTGCTGTTCAAATTCTTTAACTAGTAAGATCGCCTGGCCTTTTCCCCATCAACTTACATGAATGTTGACATACTTTTTAGAAATGTTTACAAGAATATATCACAGTTAAAAGCTTAAGATTAATCTTATCTAGCCTTATTCGAGCATCAGTGAAATTTCTCCAGTTACAAATGTTAATATTTAATCCAACTATTCATTTATATGTTTACAATATTTTTATGTTTACTTTTAATTATTCTTAAGGGGTTTTTAATGACTAACTATTGAAATACATATGATTCGAATTCAATTTTTTTATTTGTTCTATATAGAAATACTTATTTTAATGAGCAAACAACTATTTAAAAAAATCTAATTGTATACTATTAAAATACTGTCACTTTTTTTTATTAAAGTATAAAAACAATTTTTAATATCTTGCATTATTTTTATGTATCAAAAGTTTGTCTAGAAAGTCTTTTGGTTTATTTTGGTAGTGAAAACACTTTTAAATGATATTTCTCTTAACATTTTTTATTTTGTTGGTGTGTTTGATAAATAAGTCAGTTTGTCATTACTTCTCATAATGATCTTGTAACTATATTTTTTGTCAAATAGTTTCACATTTGAGATATTATAGTGGATACTTTTATAGTAAACATATTAAGTATAGCATAGCTTTACTCATTGCATTTACTACAAAAATAACTAAAAATTACAATGGATTACGACTTCATTTTCATTGCCCAAGTACAAGTAAGTCTAAAATTTTTCCTAGAGTTCAAACTTTAAAAAATGTTAACTTTCTCCATTAGTGCCGTGCAATGTGCATTGAAGAATTTAGAAAACTGTTTGCTTAATTACAGGCACAGACACACGTTTCCCACAAATATCCGTTGTAACTGCAAAGATTTTTCTATAAATCAATTGATTATTTTGTAGGTGTATTGGACATATATGGGAAATTTGTTTTTTTGTGTGTGTGTGTGTGGTAATAGCTAAAAAAGGAAAGGTGAGAGGATAAATTTCAGAGGTAACCTTTGAGAAGTACATGGTATAACATTTGCTTGAGACAGCTATCAAATTATCGTAAGAAATTAGTTACTATATTTTTATTCTATTGAGACGCTCTTAATTAATATAGTTTGAAAGATTTCAACTTCTACAAGAAGTAATGGCTTACCAAAATGAAGAAACATATTATGCTACTTCTTTAACAAGTTTGACTACCACTTAAGTGATGTTGTGATAATTGATGCTGTGGTATACATATAAGAGGAAGATGACTTTTGACTGCCAGAAGATGACTTTTATGACAAATATGCCTCAAAAGTATTAGCAAAAGATCATTATGTGTATTAAACAAATTGCTAAGTATTAGCTTTTGAAAGTATGCTAGCATGTTTTTTCCAAATAATACTTCCTACCATGTTGGAATTATCATAGCTGCCATGCCATACTTTTAAAAAAAAGTTATTTATGTTCACCTTCCCAAACATCGCAGGCACCTTTGGACGGAAAGAAGGTCTCATCAATGCCATAACTGCAGTAGCGCACACAAGGAAGAGGGGTTCCCCCGGGTCCAGACCTTCCCATTGCCCTTGATTTTTTTCGATTGATTATAATCCTATGTATATAGTATGTACAATTTAATTAAGTATTTGTTATTAATAATTAATTTTATTAATTAATGCTAATTATTTATTCAATAATTTATTTTTTCTGTTTTTTGTTCCCAACAATCGACAAAATCAAAAGAATATGTTTGACTGTGTATTAGGGTATGATACGAGAATGGCGGACTTTTGACACTGCCCCCTTGAAAAATTCCTGTGTGCGCCTCTGCATAATTGTATCACTTAAGAATTAGACAGATAGTTCATTCAATAAATTTCTATTACATCTTCCATTAGGGTCACTAGTATTACATTTTTTTCATTCTTGATCTAAAGTTCCTGTAAAACCTATGTCTGTGCTCCTTGTTTTACTGGATTATTTTTTCAATCAGTAATATGGCAATATATTAAAATCACATACATTTAAAAATAAATTATAAACATTATTTTATGCGATTATCAGCATATAGAACCAAAGTGTAATGCTGTTTTAACTGGAAAATAAATATTGAGGTTTAGCTTTTCCAGCCCAGCACAGGGCTAGAGCAATAAGACCACATTATATGCTGGTGTGAGATTTGTAGTTGGTGTGTTAATTGTTTGGTACTTACGTATTAGCGTCACTGCAGCAAAATTTGCATCATGCAAATCGCGCCATGATAGCAAAAAAAAAAAAAAAAAAAAGAAAAAAAGAAAAAGAATATTACGTGTTTATTTGAAGAAAAACGAGCCTCGTTGCGCAATGTCTTCTATGGTGACGCTAATGCGTAAGTACCATTTTTTTTTACATATGCAAAACAGTTTTTTTAATACTTGAGGTGACAAATAACTGATGCATACAATCAGAATATGAGATTCCCTCTATCAAGTATGCGAGAAAAAGTATTGTTTCATATTATTACTTCATGTAGATAGGCTGCATGACAAAATGTCTGAATGCTAAGGATATAGTGAAGTATATATAAATATATTTATATGAAGATGCTTAAGTACTTGCATGAAAAGAAATTATAAATTTATATGACTTTATGATTTTAAAATTAATTTCATGATGTTGGTTGCACAACATGGAAAAATCTAAATTCTAACTAAACTACTCGCCTTGCCCGCAAATCTACCACATTATATAATTAATGTAGAAGCATTATAATGGTTCCCCCAAAACCTGACTCGTATTTGAAAGTTTGTGACTCAAACTTGAACTTACAGTGCGAATATTTGCCATGACGCATAACACTTCGAAATAACTACAAATGATGAGTTAATGATTTTTTTTAACGAACTGTCCCTACTTAAGAGTTATTTATATATTAGTTTTTATTTCTTATAATTTTAAAATTTAACCTGTATGAAATATTTGCAGACACTCAGAACCGTAGCTTCCACAAAATAACAGAAGCTCTGGGGAATATGTTTGGGTCTCAGAGCCAAAGATCAGTAAGACTTATTTGAGCTTTTCAAAATGGATCTCACTATCGCTGACAATAAACTCCGGGGCTTCGGCAACTAAATACTAAGTAGTTGATGATTGTAATTCTTAAATTAGAAGTGAAAAATCTTCACACTACTAATCATTAACTTCTCAGCTAACAGCTATATCTTTTTCCACTTTCATCTCTTTCTCTCTCTCTCTCTCTCACACACTTTTATATCTTCAAAAATTGTGAATTATTCTTTTCAACGGTACTGAGATGGCAGTAACTGAAAGTAAAGAATATTACCCCTTGTTAGTTCAAGAGATAGTGCTCTACAAAGTGAATAGTTGTCATATATGGCATGCCCTGTCGTTTCATTTTACCTTTTCTGGTTCAATAGTATTAGTTATTTTACTGAAATTATTCAAAAAATTCACATTAATTGTGAATAAGTAATCTATTAATCCTTATAATGTGTATTACACTTTTATTAAATAGTATTATCGACTATTAAATTATTTTGACTGAAATTTGTCTTTCTATATTATATTTGTATTTAAAATATGGTAATGAAAAATAATGATGTGTGTGTGTGTTTTCATTTCATGAAATACATTCTCATATTATATTATTACTATTATAGATTTTGGATTATAATTGACCATCCATCATCTATGAAATCTAATTGTCAAAACTGCTTGTGTAACTCGGAGAAAAAACCTTTTTTATCAGGGGATATTGATTTATCTTTGAATGAATACACTACAAAATCTAAGACATATACATTTAGAGAAAAAATAAATCTTATCAAGGTATGTGCTTATTTTGCAAGATTAAATTTTTAGTATAATGTTTAATTTATGGAAAATATATCTTAAAATTTTTTACATATCACATTGATTATGTTTATATTTTTCCGAATTATTTTTTTACCTATTATGAAAGGCCTTAATTTTGTCCCATTTTTTATGCATGCTAAGAAGTCTTAAACTATCATAATTCTATCAATTATGTAACTCTCATGTGTTGTCTGCTTTATATGCTAAGCTTCAAATAATATTTATGTACTGTTTTTCAAAAATCTGTCATAAGTGTCATTTGTTATTGCAGCTAAATTCCATAAATCAGTGTAAATTAAAAGCGCTTTCAAAGAATATGGTGGAAAACAGTGTCACAAATGATAATAGACAGTGCCGGTTTATCCACTGGGTGCCCCGGGACCCTGATATACTGGACTAAACGAGGTTTTTCTTTATTAATTTTGATTCGATAGTTCCAAGGGGTCCTGTAGATCTTCTGCGCCCAGGGCCCAAAAGGAACTTAAACTGGCACTGATAATAGATCTCTGTCCCTTCATATTTTATATTTTAAATATAGCAATATACTCTTTGTACCTCATTTACATCAATCAAAGTTAGTTGATGCTGTGGAAGTGTATGTCAGTATAGGTGTTTAAAATAAAAATTCGTTTGTAATGTATGTCATTTTATAAATCATTGATTTTATTGAATTGTGCTTTTATGGTACTCTTACTCTTTCTATTGTTCTCTTAAATTAAAATTTTTTACGTTATTTTTAAATGTAACACTTATGATTAAGAAATATGATGCTGTATACCAGTATGTAATTTGATATCAAGTAGTACTAATATATTTCAGTTTTATTATATGAATTGGTATATTTTAAAATGCAGCAGGGGAGAGAAAAAGGAAACAAGTGCATTGTAATCAGTATCTAAATTTTAAAAAATTCGCAATTTTATCTGCAAAACAAGTGAATGTTATGTGGCAGATTTTTGTCATAACATGTTTTAATTTATGTAGTAAGACAAGGAAATTAATGAGATTTTATTTGCATTAATTAATAGAAAATCGACCAAGAAAGCGCTTCCTCTACTCTACAAAAGAGTGAGGAAACATTACAGAGGCAGCACAGTTACTGAGATCCTGTAGTTATTTAACTCCATTTATCTCTTCATCTTTGTGAAATTCTTAATACTTAATTTTTAACATATACTCCTATGATATAAAAGCTAATTTTTTTAAAAAAACTATATTGGTACATTTTAGGGAAAATGCACTGTATCTACTTTGAACTACTTTTTCGGGAAGCGACGATCTCTCTCGATCGTTACAATTTAGGAATTGTATTCCTGTATTAGTTGAGTCTGTAAGAGTCAGCTTGCTAGGTGAGAAAACACAGCATCAACAAAAATGTTACAGTAAAATTCGGTTAGTATCAACTTTTCCTCCCAAGTAATGATAAATATTGTATATTGTCATGTAATACTTCAAGAGCAACTGTAAGCTTTATTGAGTTATTGGGACCGAATGGGTGAAGAAACATGATTTATAAAAGCTATTTTTGTCTGCTTGAGACTTTATTTTAATTTTAGTACCCTCTATTGAGATGCCATGTAATTATCGATCTTTGTTAAGTAAAAGTAATGCATTCAACGCAGACCAACTCGGATTTGCGAATGGTAGATAATTAGTTGACATATCCACTATGCTAATTGGGCTTCATCGTATTTAAATTTGAATTAAATTAAAAGCTTTTGACAAGAAAACTTATTAAAAGGTTACCACACATAAAAAAAAGGTAAACACATTCTTGATACGTGCCAAAAATGTTAATAATTACGAAGCCCTTCTAATTCACAATGAATTATCAATAGATGCGAATTCTTTTGACTTCGTTTGTTTCAAATGATTTTATGATTTCATCATATGAAGGTCCAGAAATATATTAAAACTAAGGAGAAACAATATCGGATCACAAGAGAAAAAATTCGTTAAATAGAAAGTGCCTTTCTCTATTTAGAGTATTTTATGAAGAAAATAGTAAAATGATCTTGATTCTAGGAAAAAGTATCTCCATTTAAAGAGGAATTCTTAAAATTGAGGCCCGAATGCATTAATTTTGGTCTCTAGATATTATGGAGTTTTGATAAATTTCAACAAATTTGTATTCATAAATGTAATTAAAGTGATATATATATATATATATATATATTACTACTACTACATAAATTTTAAAAGAAACTAGCAAAAGTTTAGCCTCTATTATTCAAGATTAAATATCCATCATCAAAAAGAAACTATAGCTGTCCATAATTCATAATTTTTATACTTGAAGATATATACAGTTTAGTCGCAGAAACATCATAGTTTCTACAACAATCAACTATTAGAAGCATTAATGAGACATGTATGCACAAAATCTGAATACTCGCAATTTGTATCACAAATATGTGATAGAATGAATGTAATTGAAAGCTTTTTTTTTTTTTTTTATTTCCAATAGATAGGATTACAAAAGCCACTACACCACAAGGGAACAAAAATAGACAAAATAAACAAATTAAGAGGGAAAATATGGCAAAAGGGAGTCAATGAACCCAATAAGTCCCTAGCTTGCCAACAAAGAATGCACAAAGAGGAGCCCTTTAGTACTGGGCAGTTTCGAATGTGGTCAGCATCCATGTCCTTCCAAATATTGCAGAGTATGCAGAAAGGGGTCTGTGCAACATGAATTCGATGAAGATGTTTGAGGAGACATTCCTGTCCAGTGACCAGACGAAACTCGGCAACTGCTTTACGTTTTGGTCACATGGGGAGATCTTTAAGATTATTCCACCAGATCTTATTGGAATTTCTCTCAGCATATTGAATTGAAGAGAGATCATTCATCTTTTTCTTAATAATGCGCTTTGCACTGGTAAAAGGGACAGCTTTCCTTGTTGTCTGTTGAATGGAAGCTCCCTTCTTTGCTAGGTGGTCCGCTAACTCATTATCAGTTACACCGCATCCAGGGATCCACTCCAAGATGATTTGCTTTGAGTACTCAGACAGACTCTGCGGCAGTTTCTTACAATCAAGAATGTTAGAGGAGGCAGGAGTAGAATTTGACTTCTCAGCAAAAATTGCTGCTTTTGAATCACAGAAGACAACAGCCTAGTAAAGCTATTCAGATGACAATGCAACTGCGCAAGGGTTACTTGAAGAGCAGCAACCTCCCCATCGAAAGCGGTTATGAATTTCCCACTTGTTAAATAAAAGGAGAAAAGGTGGCAATACACCTCTGCTCCAGTGCTGTCAGAGTCTTTCAAAAGGCTTCCATCAGTATAGATATGCACCCAGTCAAGCTCAGGGTACATGGTGTCTATCTTTTCCAGGGCAAGTGATCTTAAAATTGATGTATTTTGCTCTTTTTTTTAAACTGCCTGGGTAACCTCACTGCAAATTTGAAAACCTTTATCAATAGTTGGGTCCAGAGATGATGCCAGAAGCTCGGGGATGAAATCTAAATCAAGCTGTACCTTTAGTTCCAGTACACCCTGCACAAAACCACGTTGGGTCTTCAAACACCTACCTGAATCTAAGATGAATTTGCTCAAAAAGGAGAGGCCGTAGGTTAGTTGTAATAATTTTTCCCATAGTAGCAGGGCTCTCTCGAAAGATGTTCTTTACGGGTTTATTTTCTGTTGTCAAAATCATTGCATCGATCGGGGTTGTTTTATCAGCCTCTGTGATGATCCGTAGTGCCTGATTTTGGACTCTGTCAAGTAATTCTGTTACTGATCTAGATGCTGTAATCAGGGGCCCTCAACAGTAGGTCAAGATTTGCAAAATTAACAACTTTTAAGTTAAATTTAGGGTATGATTGGACCAGCCCCACTTAGAACCAGCTAGTCTTTTCAGAAGCGTCATTTTATTTGAGACACGATTTATAATATATACAGTATGGGCTCTACAGGATAACTTCCGATCAAAGGTCACACCTAAATTTATAAAACTATCGGCTTCCGAAATGACATGTCCTTTTTATGACAGATAGGGCTGCTGTAGTCCAATGGTCAAGGTATCGGATCACGGTAGCATGTCACGAGCTCGATCCCAGTACCATTAAAGACCCGCCGTGTAAGGGAGTGATGCACGTTAAATCTGTCGAGAGCTCAAACGTCCTCCCGTATGTGTGGTGTGGTAGTTAGGAGAGGAGGGGGGCAGCTCAGGTGTCGCTCTCGTCACTTGACCATGGTTCAAAATTACGAGGTTCGTCGCCTAAAGCCCTCGTGTAGCTGAACAGTGCGACGTTAATATTCACTCACTCGCTATGCAAGGGCAGATGTGTCAAAGAGAATGTGACTGAGACTGTTTTATCCACGTTAACCTTCATATTATTTTCATCGCACCAACGCTCCAAGACTTAAGCCATGATTGATTATGTGGCCTGTTTCTTGGGAGATTCAGTCCAGATCTCAAGGTCGTCAGCATAAAGTAGGCATCAAATTCCAGTAATCATTCTAAGCTGGTGGACAAGATCATTTATGTAAATATTGAAGAGGGTGCAGCTGGATACTTAACCCTGAGGTAGTCCAATTTTAAGAACACTGTATTTGGAAAAGCCTCCACCATATCTGATCTTACACAAATGCTGGCATAGAAAACCACGAAACCCATTAAACATGTTGTTCTCAAAACCAAGATTGTTGAGTTTCATCAAGAGTTTGTCGGTCCATACAATGTCATAAGCAGATTTAAGGTCAAGGAAGGCCGCTGAAAGTATTCTGCTCTTATCTAAGGCATCTTTGATTCACTGGCTAAGGAATGCTACCTGTTGATTAGTAGATCTAAATTGTCTGAATCCAGCCTGTTCCTCTGCAAGGAGACTATTGGTTTCTAGGAACCAACTACTAACCAAGTCTGTTAGTTACAATTATCTCCATAGTTTTCCCCATAATGCTGGTAAGTGAGATTAGTCTGTAACTTAGAAGATCCTTTGAATCTTTTATGGATTTGTTTGAATCTTTCAATTCAAATTTTGAATCTTTTTATGGATTGGTAAAACTAGGGCTCTAAGCCACTAAGAAGGAATAATTCCCGAATTCCAAATCAAGTTGAATAACCTTAGCAAAATGCTTAAGACACAAGTACTCGGATTTTGTAGGAACTCAAAGTGTATGCCATCTTCGCCTGGGAATATCCTCCTTTTAAGGTAAGTAATAGCTTAAGTGAGCTTCTCTAAAGATAGAGATGAGTTGAAAATGGGATGAGAAGATACTCGAGCACCAAAATCTGTGACAAGTGACACACTAGACTATCTTCAATAGTCTAGTGTGTTTATTCTTTTGGTGAGAGTTAGTAAAATGTTTTACAAATACATTGACGATTTCCGTATCATAGGTGATAGTTTTATTAGCGATTTGAAAATGTTGCTTAGGAGTACGCTTACCTTCATTTTTGAAACCAGAAAGGAAATTGAAAACTTTCATACTCTCTCTCTCTCTGATCATTGGCACCAGATACGAAGTCATTAAACGATTTTTGTTTTCCGAAGAGCCCAGTTTTTTTAAACAGCGCTGATTGCTTTCTCCCCGACTGAACATCCAAAGATCTGTATGTTAGCTCGGCTTTTCTTCTAAGTCTGTTGTGCTTAATCTTCATGTATTTGAGCTCTTCCGACCAAAAGCATCTAAATTTCTTCACTCTCTACCCCTAGGTATACACGTTTTTGCACAAAATAAAATCTTATCATTAATAAGTTCACATATTCTGCTTGGATGTAGGGTGAAATCGATACGGTTGGAGTGTAATTCTTGCTCAGTCATTGCGGTAAAGGTATTCCATTCAGCTTTCTTGAAATTCCATGAGACTCTAAAGAATGACGTGGGCTGCTTACACGGTGAACCAGGAGAAATTTCTGCTATAACTTGACGGGCCTGAACCCGGATCGTCAATAACGTAGAGTTTCGAGTGTTCACCGATGTCCGAAGTGACTATAGTGTAGGTATGTGTGAGAATCACTGTGGTTATAAACTAGCTCGAAAGAACTAAAATTCAAAAGATCCTTTTCGCTTTTACCTGCATCATTAGAGTCGTTATTGGGGAGTGGGCATTAATATCTCCCAGGAAAACAGTTCGAGTCAGAGAGTTAAGGTAAGAGAAGTCAGGTTTATTATGAGGTTAGCTATAAATAGCGAGAGAGAGAGGATGTTAAAACGTTTTTCATTTTTCCAAAGGTTTAGTTTGATGACTTCACTTTTATCAGGAGAGCACTCCATATCTTTAATAATGCGGAAATCAGCGGTGAGCCCAGTTTTAACTCCAACCAGGATGCCACTTGTCTAGACTTGGGAAGAATAAGGTAGTATCCCTTAAAAGAGAGATATTTTAGTTTATCATTGGTGAGGTTTGCCCCCATAATAGTAAAGGTATCAATATCATGGGTGTTAAGCGACTGCACAAGCTTCGCTCTCTTGGGTTTTGATAAGCCACCTGCATTCCACTGCAAAATACGCAAAGCTTCTCTAGAAGGCATTATAGGAGCTAGCCAAAATTGTAGATCACTTAGCCGCAAAGCGTTACCAGGGTGCACCACGAGAAGTAGATCTATGTTGTGCATCCCAAAGTAATGAGCCATTTCAGCCATATATCACCTGATAATTTGAAAAAATATTTCAAGCCTTGGATTTTTCAATGTGAAATCTGTGTAAAATTTGTATATGATAGTGTTTAAATTCTGGTGTGTAAGTTACTTTTCTTTTATTTAAAAGGAATCAATGCATTTTTTGCCCCATCTTTCTAACAAGATTTTAATTTTTTATTCAAAGCCATTCTTTATAATTTTCTTCTAATTATTATTTATTACCACTATCACCAAAAAATAAATCTAATCTTAAGCCTTTGTAATAATGTTATTGGAAATAAATTAGCTCATGAGCATGTGCAATTAGTTTTATTAATTCATTCTTTAATTATAATCCATGTCTTTACTTACAAATTCAAGATTCTGTTTTCTGCTTTTTAAAAGAATTTAAATATCTTACCGTAATTTTTCCCCTGATGGGCTGCATACTAGCTATTAAGCCTTTGCAGACACGGCTAGTCCCCAAATGTGAGAGCCATTTCAGTGGTGGCACCATCAAGTGACGGCCCTCGCTACCAAATTTGGACGCTTGAATTAAATCAAGCTCTCGTTGGAAACTAAATTTTGCCGAGAGTACCGGAACCAAATTGATACTCAAGGGATCTTTTACCTGCCACATCTATATATATATAAAGGAGAAAAGCGACTCACTCACTCACTGACTGACTAATCACGATATCTCCGGAACTATAAAACCTACAGATTTGAAATTTGGTAGGTAGGTTCCCTTCATGAGAAGTAGACATCAGCTAAGAACGAATTTTGCAAAGATCGAACCCCAAGGGGCGTTATAGATAATTATTTTCATTATTAAACAATTAGATGTACAGTCTTGAAACTTGGTACACAGATTTTTCTTTCATAAAATAGAGACTCCTTACATAATGATTTTTAGAAAAAAATCGACCTCCAAGGGGCGTTGAGGGCGCTTAAGGGGCGTTATGCATAATTATTTCCATTTTTAAACTATTAGACGTACAATCTTGAAATTTGGTATATAAGCGGGTTCCTTTCATAGAGTAGAGGTACGCTACAAAATGGGTTTTGTCAAAATCGACTCCCAAGCGGTGTTGTAGATAGTTAAGGGGCGTTATAGGCAATTAACTCCTTTTTAAAACTATTTAACGTAAAATCTTGAAATTGAGTAAGCTGGTTCCATTCATTGAGTAGATATCCGCTATAAGATGGGTTTTGTGAAAATCGCTTCCTAAGGGGCGTTGCAGGGGCTTAAGGGGCGTTATAGATAATTATTTCCATTTTTAAACTATTAGACGTACAGTCTTAAAATTTGGTATATAAGCGGATTCCTTTCATGGTGTAGAGATCTGCTACAAAATAGTTTTGGGGGAAATTGATCCCCAAGGGTCACTGAGGGGGATCAAGGGGCGTAATAGATAAATATTTCCCCTCTTCAACTGATAGACCCACCTGCTTGAAAATTAGAAGGTATGTTCCGTTCATGGAATAGAGTTCCTTTTACAAAGAGTTTTGCGAAAACGGATCCCCAAAGGAGTGGGGTTACAGGGGATTAAGGCGTGTTATAGAAAAATTCCTGTTTTTGAATTTGACCCATTTATTTGAAATTTGTTGAGCATGTTTCTTTAGTTGAATAGAGTTCCACTAAGAATGGATTTTACGGAAATCAACTCCAGGGGGGAGCGGGGAGAGTTATTGGGGCGTATTGATAGACAAAATTCCCATTTTCGAACTGTTAAGACTATAATAATAAATTTTGGTTTGCATGCTTCTTTTGTTGAATTGGAATCCGCTAAGAATGCTCTTAACGAGGTATTGATGATAAAAATTCCGTTTTTGCTCTGTTAGATATAGACTTGAAATTTAGCACGCATGTTTATTTTATGGAGTAGAGATCCACTGAAAGTTGCTTTGGTGGAAATCCACTTCATTATTAGGTTAAATGAGCGCAAAAAATCATTCTACTTCTATTTTAGATATAGATAGAAATTATGTATTTTAATTTATGTCCTTTTTGTATGAAGAGGCGAGAGTTACAGCTATAAATATATTTTTCAATACAATCGAATTCTTAATGATAGATATCAATAATTCATGTATTTGTAAACAGTATACATTTATGCAACATCGTTAAATACCCAGTGAAGCGGGTGGGTAACGGCTAGTACTCATATAACATGCGTACCTACGATTTTCACATCCAGAAAATCTATCGACTCCATCCAGGATTTAACCTGCTACCTTGGGCTTACGAAGCGGGCACGCCACCTCTAAGCCACTGGAGCCTACTCTTACCGTAATACTATCAACTATATGTTTTACGATAAAAAGTCCCACATTTCTTAAATTAAATTGAGATTTAATCAAAATGTTAAGTACGTGCAAAAGGATTCGTTCAACAAGTTCATCTCTGTAACATAATAGCATTTGTTAAAACATCATTCTTAACACATTTCATTTTTGTTTTTTAATGAGGTAAAGTAATGAATTCCCACCAAATATCAGCAACCTTTAGTGACGATTATTCTGAAAAGTGTGAAGTCCTCATTCCAGAAATCCTCTGCCGTGCTGAACTCCCACTATCTTCATTGTGTTGTCTGATAAGAATAGACGCCTTAAAATAAAAGGAAAATTCTTATAAGTAGATATTTATACAGAATGTTGCCGAATTTGACTGATGGAAAGAGGTAACAGTAGGCAGCTTGAAGACGACAAATCTACATAGAACATGGGGTCGCAAACCACATTTATTCGAAGAAAATCGCTATAATAGTAGCTGCCGGGATTACGGTGAGCCATACGAGAGAGGTGGCCAAACGAATAAGGAAATTTGTAGTGCAGTGGTAAGGTGGAAGAAACCTCCACGGATGCAAATTCTCCGCTCGTCTGGAAAGAATAATAGCTGCGAGCAACTTGTCATTGGTGGACGTTGCGTAAAGCACGGGTGTTAAACTGCATTTGGTAACAATATCGGCTTACACAAACGAGGAATATGCGGATATGCTTCCCTTGTACGGCCGAGTCGATTTCAATGGACACCTAGCACCGAGAATGTACCTTGACCACAATCCGAGAAGTCGATGTCCACACCATACATCTTTCACGTCATATCGCCTGTGCTATGACCTACGCGGCCGCAACTTTGAACAATCCTTGTGACAATCATTTGTAATTGCATTTCTAATGTCAAGCTGTAATGCATTGTTCATTTTGTAAGCAAACTTTACATAAATGTATTTTTTGCTTCTCTCTTATTGCCCTATTGTAGTCCACTCGACATCACTCCCTTTATTGTTTTTACGAATTACTCCGACTAAACGTGGTTTGCGACCCCAGGCTCAATAATAATTTGTCGTCCCCATGCTACCTACTAACACCCATCTAAATTTGTCGGTCGAATTCGGCACCACCCTGTGTATGATACATATAAAGTTATAGTTATACATATATATGCTTGTTCACGAAATCATTTTTTAAAATTCCCTATAACTATCCTGAACATGAATTATTTTACTCAAAAAGACACTATTTATAATTTTTATGGCGAATTAAAAGTTTTTAAAATTTTCAAATGTATTACACTCAATGGTACATGCAATGATTCTAAAACAAAATTTGTGAATTTGATAAATTTTAACAAAAAGGATTTACATGTTATAAATTTATATTCTTCAGTTAATTTATACAAAACTGCAATTTGAAATATATAGTATTTATGCATTACTATATATATGGACACAGCAATAATCGTTTATTATCGTTACATATGAAAACTGGATAAAACATAATATGAACGTAATTATCTATGATGCTTACCCTACATTACTTTCTTACATACAAAATTGGCTGTGGTATGATCTTTATACTGACTATATAAAACATCAAAGTTTTAACAGAATAGTTTCCAGATGAGCCAATCTGGTGAATATATAGTTGAAAGCTAGTAATTAAAAAGCAGACTTATTCTCTATAATTGAGTAATACAAACTTCAGGTTGATGCTTTATAATAGTTGTAGGTTGTAGTCCAGATGCCATGTATACCATCTCTCATGTTGTAGAAGCTCAGAGTGAGCATACTGCATTATTTAAAAAACTTCCTATTAAAAATTGCAAGTCATACAAACTAAAATTACTTCCTTTTCTAATCCGTATTGTAATCTTTTTGTATTTTTTATTACTATTTACGGAAATAAGAAAAACAAATTTCAGGAGATGTATTAAGGAAACTTTCTTAACATTGTTAGATTATATGAATTTTTTTAAAAAATTCAATTTTCATATACTATTCTATGCGATAAAATAATTTCAAATGTTCTTTTTATTTATATAGCCTCTATTGAAGTATATGATACCATTAGGCTTGGTATATTTTGCAGAATATTTTATAAATCAAGGACTGGTATGTATCTGAATTGATTTTTAAGTTGAAATTGTGCATTTCTGAATATTTTGTGAAATTTATCATGCAGTGCTTATTAAATGACATTTTAATTTTACTTAGATGGAGCTTTTATATTTTCCAAATGTTTCTTCCTGGTTACCACAGAAAAAACAGTACCGATGGTAATTAAATTTTTCTCACCTTGTTTTTAATTTTTTAGACAGTATTTTTCTTCCACGTGAAAAATTAATATTTTCACATATTTTAATGTATCAATTTTTAAGGAAAAATAAGTCATTTTCTGTTCTTTATAAATTTGAGACTATTTTAAATTAATGAGGTTTCCACAGTATTGTTATACATCCACCATCTAAAAAAATGCATGCTTATTGTAAACTAGTAGTTCCCAGGATTGGATACTTGTAAAGTGATCATACGTTCCGATTTTCATTCTTTGTCCCGATTTTATTCTATTTTTGGACCGGAGTTTATAGCATTTTTTCCCGATTTGTCCCGAAAAACAGTAGCGTGAAAACGTAAGTTTATGCTCATATTAATTTTAGTAGTGCAGAATGCAAACTGAGAATAGAAGCCTAAGTTAAGAGATGCGCGCCATTAGAGAAATTGTAGTGGAGTTCTTTTTCTCTTCCCAAATTCCTAACATATATGGAATTTTTGCTGGCAGCTTAAATGTTTACTTATTTAAAAAATATGTATGACTATTAAAAAATAAAACAAACCTTATTTTGATGTATATATATTGACCTACATACCACCTTCACCATAATAACCGTAATAAAATATAATAATTTATTTGTAAAAAAAATATGTAAAAAGTTATATGTATATATATAGCTTCCCGAATTTTAAACTTCAAAATCTGGTTACCTTAGTTCATGTACCCCAGGTTGTTTGTAGAATGCACTTGGGTGTATGTGTGAAAGGAATAGGCTCATGAAATATTTATATACACTGGTATAATGTACAACCCTGCAACTCTCACATCATGGGGGGCCCAAAAGCCTGTCATGTTATGGTTTTGCGATCCTTTGTAAGATCCGGCTGGGGGCCCAAAACCCGACTTTGCATGGGGGGAGCCTAGTATTCTCCATCATGCCACTGTGTATATATTATAGTGTGCTGATATATATATATATATATATATATATATATTCCTTTTGATTGCCATGCTCTAGAAGAGTTGCCCTTAGCATAATTAGGTAATAAAATAAAATAAAAGCTATATCAGCTTACACATTGCATTTGAAGTTTTAAAAAATGCAGAAATTTCTGTTTTTGTCAATTTTTTCTAACTTAACTTGCCTGTGTTGTAAAACTGTTGTTCTAAATGTGAAGTTTATATTTTTTATGTGTTTTTATTTGTGATTTTTTTTGTTCAACTATATATGTATGTGTATAAAGGTAATATTAAAACTCAAAAAGTTATTTTTAAAAAAATGAATCATATGCATTTTATCTTATAATAATCATTTTGCTAATATTTGCACTAACCCAAAACTTTTTTCAGTTAAAACTATTATTATTAAAAAAAACTTTGTGTAACACAAATAATAGGTTGGTTGGGTTTCTATTTATACTTATAGGGGTTAATCTCTCAGAGTATTAAATAATGTAAATGCTTCAGATGTGATAAATTTATTGATGGACATCACCAACATGTAATTACTGAGGATTTAAAAATTATGAAAGAACGTTTTTTAGAGATGTAATGTATAAAGATACAGACTTAATATGTATTATATATAAAAGAGATAATTCTATTTATCAAGTTTGTTACAAAAAAAAATTTGCTGTTAAATATGGATTACCTTTGGAGGTCTTCTCCATTTTTAGATTTCCTTGGTTAAATTTCGGATTCTAATCCCCTTTCTAAATTGTAAAGATTTTTCATTTTTCGAAATTTGGGCGTCCTTTTATAATGTATTTAAATCATTCAGTGTTTTATTTATTCTGACTTTTACTTAGATAACTGCCCATCTCTGGATATTATTTTACCCTACAAAAGTAGATAACCAAAGCAAATATTTCCTTGATAAAATTATTTTAAGGACAGAGTATGTCAAATTAGCGTAAATGTATTTATTAAAAGTGTTAGTTTATTTCACAAAAATAGAAAATTATAATTTTTTGTTTAGGAATTATAATTAGCTTTGTCAGTATTTGAGAATAATATTTAATACTTATAATTTTCAATTAAAGGTATTAGTTAAGCTTAAAATTGATTTTAAGACATGTTTGAAAAAGATTTTCTATACAGGGATAGTTAACTGGATCCCTAACCTATAGTGAATAATTCAAGTTTTTATGATGGTTGTTAGGGGTTATGCCTGATGCTGAAATTACTTTCCTTTATCACCACGCATATATGACATACTGACAAAGCAGATTGCACTGTTCTCTGGCTTGCATAATGAGAGTGAATTGTACCAAACACTGTCTCTCAAGTTGGAATTCACTTCATAGTTGGGGAAATATTCCTAGTTAGATTTGTGAAAGTAAGTTTTTTGTACAGTATGAAAAAGGTTTTACAAATAGTGTAAAACAGCAGTTCTCTTAAACTGTGGTCCATAGACCCCCAGTAGTCCTCAGAGCTTCTCCAGGAGGTACACTATGGTCTCTCATTTAATGTTAAGATTTCTGTCTTTTACAGACTCTGAAAGACCTTGTGGAAAAATTGAAAGATGTGCCATCCTAGCACTGGTGTAGCTAGTTCTGAGTGGGCCCTGTATCAAAATTCCTTTAGAGCCCTTTTTTAGATATGAGAACCCTGTTAATGGGACTGTAGTTGCACATGTTGGGGCCCCTGTAGCTTGGGGGCCCTGTATCACTAATACGGTGGTAGCTACACCCCTGCATCCTAGGCTAGATCACTTAATTGCCCCCAATGAAAAACTCTACTACAACATAGCCAGTTCTACAACATAATATTTTCAAAAAATAGTAGAAACACGTGCAAAGATTAAGAACCATTTACAGTAGATGTTTATGAACAAGGTCGTTTCACTTAAGTAAAGACCAACTAATAGAAATTTCCCCAGATGAAGCTTGAAGAAAGTGTGGTTTACTATAAGTTTCTTCCAAACTTTTGAGGTCACTTAGAAGAAAGTTTTTCAGAGCTGTTCACGAAAGCCTTGAAATTTCTAATGCCTTTCCACAAACTGCTCTTTTATATAAAATAACATTTTCAGCTTTTCTTTATCTTAAAAATGAGGACAGAAACTGTCTGGAAAGCATGAAAGTGGAATTGAGACAGCACATTACAAATATTACGCTTGATATAACAACACTTGTAAAAAAATTGCAGCACCATCCTTCTCATTAAAAAATTTAATTAATACAGTTAAGTATATATTATATATCTGAAATATGTATTTTGTAATATTTTAATAATTAAATGCGTACTGTTTTCTTAAAGAGAAAAAAGAGAAATGTTAAAAGTCTGTATAAGTAACTCAGCCAGTCTTAGGATTGAGGAATCTTTAAATAATTCTGCCATATGTGGGGAGTCAGAGTAAAGTGCTCCAGGGCCGCTTTTCCGCTTAGGCACGTGCGTAAGGCACAAAAAATTGGAAGGAAAAATGAGAAAAATTAAAATTACAGCCACATACCACCGCCTAGAAAGTCATGAGAGAAACATTTCTGCCCCTAAAAGAGTAAAAACTGGAATGAGATCTACTATGGAAAATAAAAAGCTTAACAGTTTGATGTTGCTATGCTCTCAAAATAGAATTACCAGGAAAATTGATTACATTGATGTTATTAATGATTTTGCAATGATCAAGCTTGAAAAAAGCTTTTGTTGTTCCAATACAATGATAGTGACTCAACAGAGAATAAGGACGTCTAAAAGTAAGGACAGTAAAGCGATGAAAAAGATGATAATTAGCAAATTGAAAACAGTTCATGCAAAAATACATATTCTATACTCTAATTGGAAACGATTTCATTAATTTTCTGTACTAATTTATAAAAGGGTAAGTGATCCGTGATGTCGTAATAAGAAATGAATGAGAGGGTCTAAACCATGCCACTATCATTTCCTTGTGGTTGTCAGTCCAGGACACGGTGGGTCAATTGGTGGTGGATAATGGTAAGACTATCTATCCGAAGAGCAAAAACAAAGAAAAGGAAAAGAGTAATTTTCCCGAACTAAAACTGACAAGGTAAGGACTGAAGGGGGGGAGGTGCTATTGAAATAGTGATGGGCATAACAATTTCAAGTGCTAAGGGGTTTAAAGAGGTTAAAAATGGCACTGGGGTGTTCAATGTCTTGGGGTCCACAATGTCAGGCAAGTGCATAAAGAGGAGCCGTGGTGATCGAAAGTTCAAGATCTGCTGGTGTAAAATATTACAAGCCTACATTAAAAAAAGAAAGAAAGAACGCATTCATCGTTGTTTACTGGATGGGTTTCCTCGAATCTTTTGTAAATAAAGAACTTCTAATATGTATACTGTGTCATGAAACATAATCCAGTGAAGCATTGAAACCAAGTCGATTACAAGAACATCTTGCTACCAAGCATCCAAAAAATAAAGATAACCCCTTTGAATTTGTTCAAGAAATATATATAAAAATGCCGAATTCATTTAACAATCCCTACATAATTTAAGAAGCAATATGCTACAAAGAACTATGTTTGATCCTAGTTCTTTTGTTAATCCTACGCCTCTAGCTCACGCTGATACTTCGAGAGATGTTCTTCCAAGGGGAGGAACATCACACTCTGTGTTCACCATTATTTTATTTTCTCAACAAAAAAAAACAAACGTTGTTTACACCCGTTATATTTTATGAAATTCAGTTATTTTTTGGAGTTTTTTTTTTTTGTGTGTGTGTGACTAAATATAATTGTCTGCAAAACAGAACCGAAATATGTAACTTTTCACTAAAAGTAAGTATACATTAAAAGCATTTGTTTGTATTCTGTTCACACAACAAAAGATTCTGAAATACCGGTTTTTAGCATTGACAATGATCTTATTCTTGTTATAAGTATTATTTCTAAGCACGCTTCTGATATGCAACCTGAAATCATAATCTGCATTACATTTCTTATGTAGTTTATCCACTCTTGCTTCAAAATGTGTAATTGTGGGTTTAATTGTAATTTCGTTATCAAATTTATATATAAGATGACTCGGAGTACTTCTCTAAGTAGCATGTTTGTGAATGACTGGAATTAATTAGTAGCGCAGCCATGGATCGTAATTTAGTTTATTGCATTGCGTTAATAAACCATTCAGTACTCCAAGCCATGTCTAGAGCGCGTGTATTGTAACAAGCGTAGATCGCGAGAGAGTGAAGTTCGTGCAGTTGTTAGAGAAAAGGAGCCAAGTTTCAGTTAAAGTATAGTTATGTGGGGGAATTGAGGGGTACTGGGCTGGAGGTTGACCCTACTGACATGTAAGCTTATAGGGATTCATCACACACATGTGTGTGTGTTTTTAACAAAAATTACATAGTTTCTTCGTATTACATTTGCTGCAGTATATGCATATCAAGCACTCAATTTTTGAGGAGAGACAATGAAGAAACAAATGTATAAATCGGTTGCAGAGAAAAAATGCAAATACAACATATGATACAAAATATAAATAGAGCCAAACCAGCATATCAAAGAATAGAAGCGATATATTGACCTGCAAAAATATATATGCATATATAATCAAGAATTACATGGTCAATTATACTTATATAGAATTCTAATCAGAATAGAAAATAATTTTGTTTACTGATGGGATGAAAAGGGAGGGGGGAGGGCAAAAAAACTACTGAATTTTTTCAAAGATATCTTTTACTACTTTAAAACAAGACATTGTTCTCACTTAAATATTCGAATTGTTAACCAAAGATTAATTGACGGGATATATTGGTAGGCTCAGTAAAGTGATAATCTTTTGTTAAAGTACAAAAGAACACGTAGTGACCTTCACCTCCAATACATCCAAAAAGATAATTGGGGTTGATTTTTAATTTAAATCTAAGTGTATATATTATGGAAACGGGCCACGGTTGGTTAAAAATTGAACAATGGGCCTTAGATGAAGATTAATATTATTATTAGTGGTCGGTAAGTGTTTGTTAACCCATCGACGTGTAAGAATTGGTTCAAAAACCCTCTCACTCATCAATAAGTTTATTTTTTTAAAAAAATAATTTTTAAGACGTAAGGAGCGAGGGGCAGACACATGCACCTCGTCGCCAGTTGGTTGCATTCTTATCACAATCTGTAATGTTGGTATAATAATTTTCATTATGTGCTTTGACTCCCAAAAAAGTAATGAAAATATCGGTTATCTATTTAAATAAGATTTGTTTGTTAAAACTATGGAAAAGGAATATATATATATATGATTCCCCGGCGGGAAAAATATGGTCCTTCCAAAAATTTATAAGAAATTAATCTCTATGTATAGAACTGATATACTGTGTGGCAAAAATATTACCATCGATATTGTTGGAATGGATGTTTCAAAAATAAATATTATTGCGTTGATTCCACAAATCTGATATTTAAGATTAATGTTTTTTCTTGTTAAGTGAATTGGTGGAATACCTGTTGAGATGTAAAGAGCATCGGTATAAAAGCCGATGCGCTTTAGTTATTTTAAGCAAATAAATACGCTTTATGCAAATTTCAGTTAGGTTAATTATTTACTGGGAAGTGAGTGCGACAACCCACACTACTTTACTATAATTAACGGTTGGATCAATTGAAACATTGAAATACGTTTAGAGAATATTGTTATGATATCACTTAAATTTGGCGATTCTATTGAAATCAGTTGATAATTTATAGATTATTTAATGTAATTAATACGTGGGGACCAGGACAGTAAATTATCGATCATTAAAACTAGTTATTTTGCATGAAAGATGTTTTGTGAGTATGTATTTGAAAATTGTTCTGTTGAAAATAAAACCACTACTTACTCCAAAGCTATGATTTTCAGAGCACTTGAAGACAGCGGCAATAGTTTTTTTTTTTCCTATGAAAATATCTAGTATGAAGTTATTTAATCCATTATTAATTTTATTAATGATATGGTTAATATTTTATTCTAGCTTTTTCCTGGTTGAAACTACGGTTCGATCATTGGCAAAAGCTTATATTAAGCATCTATCATTATATTTAGATTTATAATCAGATTAAAGTAGATGCTCCACAATGTCGACTGACCCCTGTAGACAATCTTTGGTAATGGAATGTTCAATATAAACAATTGGGCTATTAAAAATTATTTTACAATGAGTGAAATAGAAGTAAATAAAACTTTGAAAATACTGTAGAATATATTATGTTGATCAAAAATAAAAAAAGTACGAAATTATATCGAACAGTTAATATTATAGAAAGCATTTTGGATGCCTATTAATGGTAATATGAAGTATGACATTTACTTTTAAAATTTTTAATATAATAGTAATTAAATTTTGGATTGCATTTATACAACTTATGTTTTCTTTTAAACCATACTGCTGAAGGTGAATTATATTGTTATAAGTAAGCCACATTTGGAATGTTTTAAATATATGCATTCCAATATTTTGCCAAAGGTGGATAGAAAACAAATCGGTTAATAAATTTAATGAGCGATGAAATCCTTACCTGATTTCAATAAGAATTTAATTTTAGTGTTTTTGAGTGTATTGGGAAAACTCTTAATCCAAAAGTTTAAATTTTTAATTATCATTAGAGAGAGAGAGTGAATATTAGTTTTCATAGCTAATATTAAATGAGTTTCAAAATAAAGTAATCGAGAGATTGGGCCAAAGCCAGGAACTTTGTCTCCTCTTAGGCCCTTGAAAACTATATTTCCTCAGGACAGATTCTCGGGGGTATCGAAACTAAAGAAAATGAGGCTAACAAGATTTGAAGTTGAAAGAAAAACAGTTTCGAGCACAGTATGTACTTTCTGATTAGGAGTAGCATCTGGAACGTCTGAGAGAGATTTCGAGAGTTAGAATTGATATGCTTACCAAAGGCTGTTTTTGAAAGAAAGTCCAAATTTGTCGTAATAAAAAATTGCAAAACCTCTTTCAAGCATTTTGCTTAGTTGGTATAATTTGTTTTTAAAATGAGCTTTATGTTTATTACAATTAATTTTTTGCTATCTCAATCTCATCGATAAGAAAATTATTTTTCTTTTAAGTAATTCTTTTTTGTTTTCAAGCCATTAGTTTTATTTCTGATAGCACACACGGCTGATGTTAGAGTATTAAAAACACTCATACACTTGTCTTTTCATACACCGTGTTTAGCGACATCATGGAAAAAGCAGCTTCATGATATTTCGATAAAAGTCAAATCGTTATGGCACGGTGCTAGAGGACATCGATTTCATAAAGGACACGTTTGATAGGCTGACCACGTGTAGTCGTTGTGAGTATTTACTGAAAATTGTGTATAAATGTGGCCAGCCAGCGGTTTGTTGGCTATGGTGCTTTGAACCCAAAGGAGAGTGGAGACTGTTCCGTATTGTTCACCACGACAAAAGGGCTTCAAAAACTGGTATCATCATTAGCTACAACAGTTGTTACAACTTGCTACATTATATGTAAACCATTAGCTACAACTTGTTATTATATGCACACAAAATTTCTCCACAGCTGAATATCCTAATCCCTAACTCATAATATTCCTTGCTCTAATCTCATATTTATATCAAAGTTGATGTACTTTCTGACATCACTTGATACAATTTGGTATCAATCATTTCTAAGAGCATGTGTTTCTCCTTTTTTTTTTTTTTTTTTAGTCTCAAGTAACACATACAACATTCAATTTCTTGTGTCACGCAGATAGGTTAGCTGTTTGAATTTAAGACATAGTAGAAAATGGCATACATCACATGCCACCACAGACTGCTTTTATCTGAGGAGTTTGCAAGTTAACCAGTTATCTGGGATTGACGAGTATACTCGTCATGGAGAAGTTGCATGATTTTATGTTATGACGAGTATACTTGTCATGCGTAAAAAGTAGTGACCATTGGCTACTTAAATTTAAACATTTGAGAGAAAAAACTGGCTATTTCATTTTTTAATAATCTTCCAAACATTGACAATGTCAATGTTCAAAATCTTAATAACTACATCTCAGAGCCACACAGATATTAAAAGACCTAGGAGGATTCTCCTAGATTCTTAACCCCCCAACATTTAATTCAGTCACTCTCCGTGTGGCGAGTGACCATAGTAATTTCTAAATTTTTTTCTTTTCTTTTTTATCTTTCCTTTGGTTTCTCATTTCCCACACAGGCAAGCTTTCTAGACTCTCCCCATTGCCAAGTTCCAATGTTTCAGTGCAACCAATAGAGTGCCTACTTCCCTAGACCTATCAGCCAATGGCGTTCATTTCACTCGAACAACCAAAGTGAAATTTTTCCAACTCCGAGAACCGCCGAAACCGTTTCTGTAACCACACCTCTCTTTGCCACATCCTCTGAACCAATCAGGAGACTCTCACTCATGAAGGCCCATCCACATCAGGCCACATCTAACATTTTCGATATGGGATGGAGGAACGCTTCGCGTTCTATTTCCCAGTGTCCAGAAACAAAGCACATTTACAAATTTCAAATTGCTTAAAATATTTTAAGGCCAGACAAGAATAAAATAAATAAATAAAAGTTATATAAAAATTTAAGATTAACTCTTGCGTCCCGGTATGGACCGGCTGAAAGCGCGTATAAGTTGGCATTACGAATTTATTTATGTGCGATGATGTTTTTAGATGTTAGCCTAAAGGGGGGCAAAGATTCTAAAATAAAACCCATTTAGATTTAATGTAACTCAATTAGGCAGGAATCATGTTCCGGATGATATTATATATCCGAAACTTCGAAAACAATAACCCCACACCAATATATTCACACTCTTATAAACGTAAGATCAGAAAGGAGAGTCGCGTTACTGTGGTATTCCATTTGTAAAGTCTCATTATGTTCCATTTCCGTGTTCTCTTGTTTCCGTGAATTCAAATTTTCTTGTGTTTTTCGAGTAATATGAATGTGATATATATTTATGTTAAACAAATAAATAAGTATTAGTATATATATATATATAATTGGTAACTTTATAAAATAACCCCTTTTTTTAATTCAATATTTTAACAGCAGCACTTACTTTATGATTGACGAGTATACTGGTCATTGGTCGATTTCCGTGACCGCGACACAACATAGTTGCCCGCTCTCAAACAGGGGCGCCACCATTTACTGCTTAAAAAACGAAAGAGCGCCGAAGTATGATCTTTATGCTAAAATTTAAAAATCTCTTGTATGGGAGGGGTTTGAACCCCCAAACCCTGCCCTTGTGTATGCCACTGACAGTAAATATCCGAATAACGTATCTTATTAACCAACTGAAATCACAGCTATAATTGCCTGAAAACTCCCACGAACTGACAATAAAAATGCCTTTATATACTGTAGTGGAATATTCCAGAACACTGCCCTTGAAACGTAAAGAATTTTCTGGAAAGTTTTAGAAATTATAATGTAAAA